>OMLM01000808.1:0-17599 GCA_900302695.1 Helostoma temminkii | reverse complement strand
CTCACAAAAAAAAAAAAAAGTCTTGGCCCTAAAATACTTAAGCACATTATTAACAGATGTATATGTATATACAGATTTATGTCTGTATATGTATCATGATGCCACTGTGAAAATTTAAGAGGACAAAATCAAATGCAGATTAAAGAATTAAAAATGTTATCTTCAGCATCAACACATGGCTTGATTTACAGTACACAATGACAAAATGACCATTTACGCTACAGGAACTGCACGTGCCATATATCTTTTAGTTGTTATTAAAATGTTGTACCACTATTTGGATATTTTTAACTAGTGGTGGTGTGTTTGTCTGCTCTGGTGTTGATCAACCACAGGGGGGCGCAGTTTCCAATTCAGCTCCTGTAGGAAAAAAAAAAAATTAGTATTTCATGTTAACAATGTACAATGTTTTTTGTTTTAGTGTCATGGATGCAGTTATCGACTGTAATATTTGTATCTATAATAACTACATTCATTATTTGATTTGGGTATGCCTACGCTAACTAACTCTGGATCAAAATCCAAGTTAACAAGATTAGTTATATTTGCTGGCAAATCTTCTATAGAAAAACCCTGTGGAAAGTACAGTATTTACATTAATTTGCTTTTATTACACTTTAATGTGTTATAAATTTTATTTTATTCATCATCTTACAGCTAATAACACACAATGACAAAATGAAACATTTTTATTTTTGCAAATGTATTTAAAATTAGTATTCAGATACTTTGTTATGGCTTTCATACCTTGAACTTTGGAATCCATCCGTGGCATTTTTAATTGATTGAGCATAGTTTAGAAAGCTAAACATTTCTGTATATAAGATTTCACGTCATTGCATGTCAGGACATACAGTATACCAAGCCACAGAATCTAAGTTAATGACATTTAACCAATCCAATCCAATAACAATAACATTTTTGGTGAGGCACAGATCAAGACAAGTGGATAAAACCATTTCTAAAGTTTGAGTGGTCCCACAGTGGCCTTAAGCGTGAAATCTAGAAAGAGCAGGACTCTTCCTAAAGTTAATGATCCAGTAAAACAAGTTACAGGCAGGCCTTGGTCAGAGAGATGGATAGGAACTCAGGTCAATCTAATAAGAAACACTCCACCAATGTGACCTTCATTGTATAGTGATAGACAGGAGCTGCAGCCTGTTTGAAGTATGTTAACTGGTGATGGCAGCTGGAAGTGAGGGGCTTGACTAGAACTGAAGTGAGGATGAATCCAGCCGAATATAGAAGTCTTTCAAGAAAATCTGACAGAAAACACATACTGTAAAACCTAAGACTGGCACGATAGTTCAGCTGTCAGCACAACATCGGCCTGAAGCACAGATCCAAGACAGCGCTGGAGTGGCTTCAGGACAAACCTCTGACTGCCCCAGAACCAAAGCCGAGACTTCAGCTGCAGAGAACATCTGTGGAGAGACCTATCCTGAAGCATAGAGCCAAGACAGCGCTGGAGTGGCTTCAGGACAAGTCTCTAACTGTCTCGGAGCCAAAGCCCAGACTTCAACCCCAGAGAACATCTGTGGAGCGACCCAAAGATGACAGTTCACGGACCCTTCCTGTCCTCTTTTTGTCATTATGGTTATGTTATGACAAATTTCACCCATTTCAGATTAAATTTACAAGACAAAGTGTGGAAACTGAAGGGGTCTGAATTATTTCAAAAGCAATTGTATGTGAAAAATCTCCTTCGTTGGCAACAACCTTTCCAACACAAATCTGATTAGTTTTGAAACCTGATTTGGATTATCTGTTAATTTATGGTCAGACAGGGATGTTTTGTCCCAATCCTTTCCTGAAGTAGTTTTGAATTCCAGTTCCCATCTTTTTACTGCTGAAGTCATATTGCAGTGTTTTATTAAAGCTTGAAACAGTTTTCCATGTCTATTACATATGAAGTCATATGTGCCCATAAATATGGACATAAATATGGATGTCAGTGTTTTTTTCTTACCATTTTTCCTGACCTGGGGTTTAGGCCACAACCTCAGGTCCATAGAGTTGGTGATTGATTAACCATGTCTGCTTGCAAGATGGTTATGAGAAGAAAATATAAGTTATCTTATGTGCATTTATCAAAACATTCATCAAATAAGGAAGTGATGTGGTTTAGATTAAAATAATAGTTTACTTATTGTCAAATGAACATAGTAATCTGCAGAAAGTGTAGTTATATCTCATCAAATGTGCCACAGAACAAGTTATTTCAACTACCTTTGTAACAGCTTTTAGTATGTATAGTCTACCTTTTACAAGTCCTTGGACAGTGGGTTGATTTCAGACACCACTAAGCTATTATAAACATAAGCACCCAGGCTGTGTTCTTCTTTCACTCTCTCCTCTTTCCTTTCCTCATTTTACTCAAGTTATCAGTGTAGGACCATCAACTGATTTTCCAAAATTTGTACCACATCCACATAGTGTATACTGATACTGATAAAGTTCATCCTTGTCACTAGGTCCTCTCTATTAAAATATGGAAAACAAAACTATTGACTTTATCTGTGTCATCACGGTAGAATTACTGAATCATACATTATGCATCACTTAACAAACTGCACAGGTATTCTGCAAAGCTACAGTGTCCTATTTAAGGCTAATTCTGCCCCCTTATCTCTAGTTTCATCTCATACAGTAACTGCCCTAGCAGGGGTATCAAGTTTGTAGATTACATTACGGCCCAAACCCTTTTGTTATGTGTTTCAGTGACACGTCCAACAGCTGAGCTGATTCTATTTCAACCAGTCAAACCTGAACTGGCCACCTAAGGCAAAAACTAAGATTCTCCTCAGAGTTTCTGTTAAGTCCAGGATCACTGATGGTAAAGGTAAAGAACTAATACAACAATATAATTTACCCCAATGTTAGTCAAAGTCCACCTTTGAAAATATTGAAATCGGGAAACTTTAGTCACAAGTATTAAAAGTAGTCTGTGCAGAAAATGGCCCATGTGAATGTTTATTTGGAATACTTATTTTTATTACTTGGCCAAATGCATAAACAGCATTTTGCTATTAGATTTGGTTAAGACTGTACTAATTTTATATTATTATTATATAAAAGTAGCATATAGCTATGTATTGTCGTATTATTTCATTATAGATTTACCATAGTTAGATTTACCATTGTTTTAAATAAAATAAAAAAGCCCAAGGAAAATGTCCATCGCAGCCTAAAATGACATCTTTCAGAATACTTGTTTTGTGTAACAGTAGTCTAAATTTCAAAATGATTAGAAATACATTTAAAATTTAGGGGAGAAGGCACAATCCTCACTTCTTTGTGTGTGTGACCTGAAAAATGGCATGATTTTAAATTGGCACCAAAATAATTATCTGTCAGTTGAAATAATGTCTTACATGCAGAATGAAAAAGATGTTTTTGCTATTCTTAATATGTTTTATTTTTTAGTATTTTGCAATACTTCAGCAAGTGTGCTAACATGTCACAACCGTGCCATGCCATGATTTGCTTTAAGAAATCCCTACTAAACCAGTTATACATAAATTATATTAAAATAATAAGTACAGTGAGTCTAAACTCATTCGGCAGTTGCTATTCCACAAAGGTAACCAAATGTGTATAAAGTACACAAACTCAATACTCAAGTAAAAGTCCTAGAATTTGCCTAGAAAAACACTCCACTACAAGTAGAAGTACCCTATAGATTTTCTACTCAAGTAAAAGTACCAAAGTACATGATCAGAATTTGACCTAAGGCACAGAAGAAAGCTATGTGGAATGTGATGCGGTTCATAACATAAATATAATATATAATAACTGTCAAAGGTGAAAAATTAGTTGTTACCTTCAGACTGTGAAACAAAAACAGCAGCAGGTAAAGATGGAGCTTAATTTACCACCTTATGTAGTGACAGGGGATTAATCCATGAATGACACATCAGCACTTTATTACGTTACAAAATCAGAATCTAAAACAGCCAAAGGTAACCAGTAACTAATGCTAAAATACACGCAGGGAGTAAAAGTTCAATATTCCCTCTAATCTCAATTATTTACATATGCTTTCATAGGCTAATATGCTGTAGCGTTATAAGTGAAATGTGTTTCCTAGTGTTATTACAGCAGCGCTAATGGCTCATACAGGAGCTCAGAGCAGTATTTGCATTGTGCCTGTTTTACCTTCCCTTCTCATATTACGCCACTATAGGTAGGACCGTGATTCGCTGAGCAGCAGCTCCGTCTCTCCCCTGTTGGCTGGATTGTACACGTCAGCAGTCAATAAGTTTTAGGCAGATGAATCATAGTCCATCATCTCCTTCCTGGTGTGAGCCTGTTGACACATTACACCCAGCCTGGGTAAGTCCGACTACAGTTCGCTTGGTTTTAACTCCAGACTAAATAAATTGTAAATATAAAATAGTCGCTCACTCAGTTCGCTTTGTTCTGTTTGTCGCCCCCTCCACAGGTGCCGAGAAGTAGCGACTGTTTGACAAATGACACAGTTTCCGTGCGGAGCGACGTTAGCCAACATCGAGGCGAAAGGCAGCCGTCGGTTGACATTCGGTTTGAGGCACGCGACTGTCTCTGGGAAGAGTTCGTCGCGCGAGAAAACAAGTTTAGGATGAGCGCGCGCGTGAGAAGGTGACTGAAGCTGTAGCTGTCGTTTGTTTCTACTGTAAGAAAATGAGGTTTCGGCTGCTCAGGAGGAATGTGCTGGTGCTGCTGGTTGTTGTTTTAGTAGTTGCCACTCTTTTGTTTTCAACCCGTGTATTAATAGTTTCTGATGATGACCTACGTGGACCTAACGTTAACAGTCAGGTAAATTGGCCCTCTGGGGAAACCAGGAGGCTCAACTTTGCTTCCCTGCCAGAACTGGCTAAGTCTGTTTACAACGCCAATTACAAACAGTTTGTTCTCAATGCGGATAAGTTTCCAGGAGATCCGCAGCTGGTGCTGGTTGTGCAGGTCCACAACAGGCCTGAATACCTCAGACTGCTCATCAAGTCACTGGAGAAAGCAGCTGAGGTCCACAGTTTTCTTCTTATCTTTAGCCATGACTATTTTTCAGAGGAAATAAACGCCATTGTGCAAGAGATAACTTTTTGCAAAGTGCTGCAAATTTATTTCCCTTTCAGCACTCAGCTGTATCCCAGAGAGTTTCCCGGGCAGGATCCACGTGACTGCCCTCGAGACACATCCAGGGATGACGCCCTTAAAACGAAGTGCCTGAACGCGGAACACCCTGACTCCTATGGGCATTACAGGGAAGCCTTCATCACGCAAACCAAGCACCACTGGTGGTGGAAACTGCACTTTGTGTGGGAGCGAGTGCGTGCGATGCAGGGCTACGGCGGCTTTGTTATCTTCCTGGAGGAGGATAACTATATCTTACCTGACTTTTTCCATTTCTATAAATCAATGATAGAGTTCAGGAAAAACAGCTGCTCTGACTGTGACATGCTGGCTTTGGGGAACCACAACGGCCTCGCTGATTTTACAACACTGTCTAATAAGGTGTTGACCACTGGCTGGATGTCCACTAAACACAACATAGGAATGGCCATCTCCAGGGAGGTGTACTACAAGCTTGTGGGCTGCAGCAATGACTTCTGCACTTATGACGACTACAACTGGGACTGGACTCTGCAGCACCTCTCAGGAACCTGCATATCAAAGCCCCTCAAAGTGCTGGTAGCAGAGGGTTCCAGGGTCCTCCACACAGGAGACTGTGGTCTTCACCAGAAGGACAACTGCAGGCCAGAATGGGCCTTACAGAGAGTTAAAGAGGGGCTTCAATCAGCTAAGGATGGCCTCTTCCCTCCATCTCTCATCCTAAATAGCGCAGAAGCAGTGGAGCACAAGGCGCACATGAAGAACGGAGGATGGGGAGACATTCGAGACCACAGTCTATGCAATAACTATGTCAAACGTCTTTGAACTGTAACTGTTCTGATGTCATATGGGTGATCATTGGTATTCTGCCACTGTGTGCACAACTTTTCAGGGTTTTAGCGGCTGTAATTGTTTGCCTTTTCACTTTAAATGTGCTTATTTTCTCTTCCAGCGAGGTCTTCCTAGAAACAACAAATCAAGGATGTTGCTTGTACGCAATTAGGGCTTATTTTTAAATCTTTTTTTTTAAATCACCAAAGCTGCACGTTTGCCAAAGACTTTCTCGATACTCATTTTGTGTGTAATGCAATCAAGGGGGGTAATTTTGTTCGATATCAGTTTGCCAGGTTTTTGTATCTCTGGGTGTCTTACAAACCAAAATAGTAGTGATTGAAATGAAAGTAAACCATGTGCATATGCAGACAATCATTTTACATTTTATTTGCATTTCCTCAAAGCAAGACAGTGTTTATTCACAAGGTGAATTAATGTGTCACAGTGCTTTTTTGAAAGAGTTGCAATATGTTTTACATGTGGTACTATTAGTACAACAGTAACATGGCACATGTAACATGTAGGTTTAATCTAGATATGACAACAAAGCAGTAGTTTTGTAGCATGTAGTATAATGGAGTTTGTGTTACTTCAGTTTTCTGCCTATCACAATCAGGGGTCTTTTTCTGAGGAGATGTTGAGCGACACAACATACTTGTGCAGTTTCATTCACTGGTTACAGCAACTAAAGCTTGATATTGTTTTTTGCTTAACAGTGTGTGTTTGCATTTTGACCGGATACAAGTGACCTTTTGTTTTTGTCTAGTTCAGTTTTTTATTCTGCAGATGTCACGGTTGCCTGTGATAGTGCATCTCTGTATTGGCACTTTCTTTGTGAAAAATTGACCTCAGAATGTAAGAACCAAAAACCAAACATAATGTGAACCACATTGGCATTTTATAACAAGGAAAGACAATATCCCAAGATCCGTTGCTGGCATTGCTTTTCTACAATGATAGAAAAAAACAAGCACAATATTTATAAAGAATAATAAAGCTGCTGTTGCCTTCAGGCTGACAGAAAGTGCCTTTTCCTGTACTGATAAGATTGCTAACATAGTACTTATATGAGTAAAGATATTTGTCCTGATATTTTTTATGTCTTTATTTTGAGGGAAAATCAAATGTGTATATGTTAATTTTACAAAAAATCATTTATATACAATAGTTTAATTATAATAATTAAATTATTGTGTAACACTGGCATCTTGCTTATACAGGTGTCAATTGCCATAACCTGATATGGTGCCTTATAGAGATTTTTAGTCTAGTCACAAAGATGTACTTTGTAAAAATGACAAGTGTGTGTGTGTGTACATGTGTGTGTTGGTTACAGTTATTTTATGTTGTTTTTTTTTTTTTTTTTTGGATGCACATTTGAGAATGAGACCAACAGATGTTTGTTTTTATGTTCTTTTCTGATCATCACTTGAAATAACAGTGAATTGTTCACTTAATATTTGCCAAATGGGGAAAAATAAAATGTCATTAAAAAAACTGGTAAGACTGTATTTATCAAACTTTTCTAATACTTGGATATCTAACTGTAGGAAGATTTCTTGGAATTAGTTGTAGTTCCTACTATATTTACAACTGTCCAACTGGAAAACTTTCCAGCAGACTGAATATCAGTGGCTGATCTGACAGCTGTTAAAAATAGACACGTAGTTTCATGACGTTTAAGGCCTTATCATGCCACTGAAACCTGGAACAAAAGATTTTTTCTTAGTGTACAAACTTTCGAGTACAAACTTAAGGCATACAAATGTATATTGTTTTACACATTGCTGTTGAACAATAAACTAGAACATTCCACCCAAAACAGTACAAGGAAAACAACAAAAGTTGTAATAAAATAAAACTTTGGAACAAAAGAAGCTGAAAGACGTGAGATAATTTCCGTGCACATGTCATGTGACTAAAACGAATGTTTTCATTGGCTAGCGTCTGCTCCGTATTTATTTCCGGAAGTAAGTTGTTGTGTCAGACTTTCTATACGGACTATCAAATACCAGGTCTGTAGCGGCGTAACGACAATTACACGGTAACATTGCAGTACATTAACGGTACATAATAGATTTTAATCTATTTATTTTGTGTGTCGCTTCAGTTGATCGTGTTTACGTTTGTAATTGTAGCCAGTCTTAGCCGTTAGCTGTTCGTAGCTTACGTAATGGAGTTTGTTAAAAACAGAGAAAGAATACAGTGAAAACAATTCACACCAGCTCAGAGTAATGTCAGAGGCTTTGTATTAAATGTGCCTCAACTTTTGGGAAGTGGCAAATAATGTAGCTTAAGCGTGAGCTAACACGACTGCTAGCCGCTCAAGTATCGCTAAGCTGACTGATTAGCCAAGATGCTACATTAGCTGTTGATGTTACGTAGCTAGCTACTTTGTAAATCCCAAGTAAGCTAACAGTTGTTTTGAATGCCATTCTTTCCATTCTGCCCAAAATGTGGTAACATCAAATATAATATTTAATTCATTCATTAACTGCGTGTCAAACTGTTTGTTTATCTCTCTTTACGTTAGGTGTGTCCTCACTGACACAATGGCACATTGGTTTCACAGAAACCCTCTGAAGGCAACGGCGCCCGTGTCCTTTAATTTTTACGGAGTGGCAGGGAGCCCCGCTGCTAATAAGATATGCAAGTACGTCTTATCCCCACTTAATACCCACAGAACGGTCTTATCAGAATGGACTGTGATCATGATCATGTACATTGTTGTGCTTAGTCTCTGATGATGATGATGTCATGGCTGTATTAATGGCATGCTACATGATCACTTTCATGACTGTGTGGCAACGTTTTGGTCGGATTAGATCAGCCTGTAACAATAAGAGTGATTCAGAGCATCAATTGATGGCTGTATGTTTGACACATTCAGTGACCTGAGGACAACCAGGGCAAGACTCCTGGAGATGTTTACTGATGTCACTTGCAATCCTGAGATCATGAAAAATGCCTCAGATGCTTACTTTTCCCTCTTACAAGGTATGTTTACACTGCTGGAAATCAGTCTTTATCCCTGTGTCCTTCTAGGATTTTAGTTAACATTCATTATGATATTTCATTCAATGTGACATCCAAAACATTCCCAATGTACCATTTTGATCAGGATGGATTTTAAAGAGGCAATGATATGCATAAGTTTCATATTTGTATTCCAAGGTTCTACTGAAATACTTTTGGGCCATTTGTAATTTCAGAATATGCTTTTCTTCAGTATAAAGTACTACCTCTTCTAATTATCTGTCTGCACCAGTTTGTTCTTGTTCTTACTGTTACATCTACTAATACTGTTGAAGTAGACGCAGTAACAATTTGGTAATGCTGTTGTTTAATATGGAGTGAATAAGAGAAAACTATTATAACTATTATGGCTTCTTTAAGTAAATGAAAATGATGTTCAAGATATCTAGTGAAAAAAATGCAGCACAGAGTCAATATAAAAATGATACTCTTTAAAGTCTGTTAATTATGTTAATAGTTCACATTTGTAAGCTGAATGAGCTTCATCTTGACATAATTGCTTACTCACTGTATATTGTATACTGTATACTTACTGCAAAAATACAACATACAATAACATACACAACATACACAACATTTTGAATTCTCACTTTGTATTTATTTTATTAATTTAGTTTCACCCAGCCGGCAGCTTTTTAAAAACATGTGATGTGATATTTGTTGTACAACAGGCTTTATCGCATCCCTGGATGGAACTACACAGGAGAACAAGATGAGGTTCATCCAGAACTTTAAGTGGACTGACACTTTACAAGGAAACACACCAAGGTAAAGAAGAAAATGAGTACCACTAATCCCATTTTAGGTGAAGGGCCTTAACACATACGGTGACATTTCACTGATATTTGAAAGCATTGCAGTATTAATAAAAGAAAAATAAAAGAAGTCAATGTCGATTTCTGGAAAGAACTGTTAATGATTTCTTTAAACTGGAAAAACAAAGACATAAACTCTATCATTTGACCTCAGTACTACATGGCCTTTTATTGGATCTAATCTTTAGACAGTTATTACTACATTATGCCCAGGTTTCTGAACACCTCATTAAAATTATATGGCACAGTGGTAAGATAAGCACTCCAAATATCTCTGATATTTTCATGTAAACTTAAAAATAATGTGACTATTTGGAGGCAAATTAAGTTGTGACCTGTAAAATATAGATGAAATATTAATTATTCTGCAGTATTTCTATGCCAGAAATTAACCTTTAGACTCCTCAGCCTATTTCTAGGCCTCTGCTTGAAAATCACATGCCCATAAATAAATTAATATATCTCTGCAGACTTGTTGTCATTTGAGTTGTGTTTGGGGCATGTAAAAAATGTTTATATAGTCTTGTAGCCTGTTTCATTTGATGTGCAACATCACTACATTCTTGTGTGATTAGTGGATTGTTTCACACTGTGTTTACTTCTTCAGGTCCCCTTATTGGGGGACTTATCGTTTTCAAAAGGTTAAACTTTAGCAAATGTGCTTACTGACCATGTAACTCAGATCTCCTTGAGTTGTATACACTGAAGCACACATTCAGATCTATCAAACAGAAGATACGATCGACTCAACAGAGGCCCGTTCCAGTGAATCAACTTTCAGCCGCAGTTCACCCGTTAAATTTATCTGTGCCCCATGTTTCCTGCCGAATGTTGCTCACCAGCTGTTTAAATTTAGTTTTGTTTTCAGTACAGGTTCATTAATAATAAAGTTAATCATTGTCACTTCTTGCTGTCCTTTCAGTGCCCAGCAGGATGCAGTCTTCGAACTGGTTTCTATGGCCTTCAATGTAGCCATCTGGTACACTAAATTTGCCTCAAGGCTAGCGGGGAAAGAAAAGTATGTTTTTTTTTTTGGTCTACATTGTTGTAACAGTTGTGTTAAACGAATCATATATAAATTAACAAATGTATTACTAACTAATCTAATTGCTTTTTACTGTGTTATAAGCTTCTTACTGTCATGTTTCCCTGTGTAATAGCATAACAGAGGATGAAGCAAAAGATGTTCATCGGAGCCTAAAGGTTGCTGCTGGAATATTCAAAAACCTCAAGGTGTGATACATGTACAGGCTCATCTCCTCCCTAAGTTATCATGCAGCTCTCAGTTCTTTCCCTTTGCTTTCTGCACATAGGAACAAAATACACTAATATCACAAATGTCTATTCTGTGCAGATAATTAGACCTTTGAATTAATATAACATGATAATTTCATGTTATGGCACATTAGTGTTGTCCTGATACCAATACCAGTCTGGGTTTTGTACTTGTGGTGTACTCGTATTTGTATAACATCTCCGATACCGCTTTGCAGCAGAACATAACTCTCATGTTTGGTGAGCAGTAGGTGAAGGTGAAGAAAAGTCATCAGTGTGAAGTTTTTTTTAAGATAAGTCTTAGCATAACACACAGTACAACGAGTTTGCTAATGCTAGCAGCACCAACAATCACTGAATCAAACACTGGAGAAACAAGAGAAAATGTCCAGAGACAACCCACAGGCTGTTCAAATAACAGAATCTCTTACTCAGTTTATTATGTTGGTTGTTGAAAATACCGAATTCCACTGGCTCCTCAGCTGCCGGAGCCCAGGTATGTCATTCCCAGCCGTCGTCACATCATTCAAACTGCCTTACCAAAGGTAAGTGACTTTGTGAAAAAACATATTCACAGCCTGATGCAGGATATTACAGCTGCTGCACCACTGATATTTGGACCAGCAGTCAGTGCGTTTACATGGAACCTAGTAACCTTTTCACATTGTAGTGTACAAACTGACAGTGCCTGTCATGTGCATGTGTGTCTCAGCGCAGTCAGCTCCCCCGACTCCGACACACCCACACACCCACATACACACTTCCTTCCCTGACACGGCACATAAAAAAACACATCAAAGAAACAGTCTGTTCTGTCTCTGTACTCTTACAATCTGTGAACCATGCTTTCAAAAATATCCAGAGTTAGGGGAGAAATCAGATGAGTCTTCTGATGCATGTATATGTGAAATTCCAGTAATCAGGCTCCTTTAATCCCATGTAAACTCGTTTCTCGATTACCATAATCATTTTTCTTCACTGCATGTAAACGCAGTCAGTGTCTCCCCACTGTCTCTCATCAGTTTAACAGCAAAGTGGGTTCATTAGCATTTTAGTCTCCAGAAGTGTTGCTTATGTGTTGGGAATTAAACATTTCGTCTTGGCCTACTCGGTCCTGGAGGAGGTGCATTATTAGGATGGCCAGGCTTGTTTACCTGTGGAGCTGTGTCAGTACTCGGTATCTGTAAGTATTGGTACTCAGTGAGGGGGAAAAAGTGGTATCGGGACATCACTAGTGCACATAAGGAAAACACAAAGTGTAGTAGTGTAGTGACACAATCATAATTTGCCATCTACCAAGGGGATTATTGCAAAACACCCTGTTTCTTTACGTCCTCTACAGCACACATAATTCAGTCACCTTATTCCAACTTCTCAAAATTAAAATCATAATTCAGAATAGGTTAATTATAAATTAAAAGGCACTTTTTTAAAACAACCAAATCTCTCGTGTGCTTCCTGCAGGAGGTCCACATCCCTCGCCTCATCACCCCTGCAGAAAAGGGTCGAGACCTGGAGCCCAGAGTGATTGATGCTTACATAATCCAATGTCAAGCAGAAGCACAAGAAGGTACTATTTACATTTTCAGCATTGCGCCAGCCTCTATAAAGCTCAGTAAAGTTTTTCTGTAACATTTATTCTCAACAGTGCTTGTGTAATGTAATCACAATGTCATTTAAAGGTTTTAACCATTTTAGCTTTCTAACCCAATCATTAATTTAAATAGTAGTTGGCTGTGAAAGGCTAATTTAATTTGAAATTAGATTTATCTAGACCAAGCTCAGTCTTCAGTGACATAAAGTACAAATACTGGACACATGGTCTCATTTTTACAGTAACGATTGCCAGAGCGGTTGAGCTGAAGCACAACGCCACACTCGTCGCAGCGCTGGCATTTGAAACAGCAAACTTCTATCAGAAAGCTGGTCAGTTTTTTTTGCACTTGCGCTTGAACAAATATCAGCATACTACAGTACCCACTTAATGATTATTCCAGGTGCCATTACAGCTTTATAAAATCCTAATAAATGTATTTCTGTCTGCAGACCACACTCTCAACACCTTGGAGCCAGAGTGCAGCAGCAAGTGGAGGAAGTACCTTCAGCTGAAGCAGCACTTTTACATGGCTTATGTGAGTTCATGCACATCCTGGAGCAGTTCATAAATTACCTTTTAATAGTGTATTACTTTATTTCTATAAAAGAACACATCTTCTTTGTGCAGCTTTAATTTTAACTGTGTTTGCAGGCTTACTGCTATAATGGGCAAACATTGCTGGCAAGTGACAAGTGTGGAGAGGCTATAAGATCTCTGCAGGAAGCAGAAAAGTGTATGTATGTTAAGAGCTTTTTTTCACTAGACCACAGCCAGTAATTCAACTGGTTTGCTGTTGCATAACAAATAACTTTCATATGGGTCGTGATACAGATGCTTCCTGTGTGTTCTGCACTATTTTGGGCATGTCTTATCATGTATGCTTTTAGGTGTGTGTGTTTTTTAGAATTTCTTCTGCTGTCTCTGTGTAGGTTACTCCCGCGCCGAGGCGCTGTGTAAAGAGTATCGCCAGACGAAGGGCCCAGGCACCACAGCCAAACCTTCAGAGCAGCTCTTCTTTCTCAAACTGGGCGCTGTCATTAAAAACACGCTGGAGAAGTGCCAGAGAGAAAATGGCTTCATGTGAGTCAACCTCTCAGAAAATCATTGTCTGATTAGCACATGTGCTGAAACAGAGAACAGAAAGTGAAAAATCTACACATACCATTTCCTGCCCAGTTTTAACGTTTTTGATAGATGCGAGTCTGTGATATTAGTAGCAGAGATTACTATTATCAAAGCTTAAACATCTACACCTGAACTCTCCTCTGAAGTTCCTTGGACGTATTCCCTCAGATACTTCCACAAGGTCCCAGCTGAGGTGCCCCAGCTTGAGTTGAAGGCAAGTTACGGCCTGGCTGAACCAATCCCCTTCGAGCTGCCTTCTCTCAGCGAGCAGTGCACTGCTGAAGTCTATGCCACCTTTGACCTGACCAAAGGGGCCAAAAATGACAAGGTACTATAGCTCAGTGGTTATTTAACAATATCTAGGCCTCTAACAGTATTTACATATTATTTACCATGCAATATGTAAATGTCTGGACACTGGAAACAAAGTAGTGTGCAGTATCTGGGCTGTACAAGAGAAAGGTTGCTCTTCTCAAGAGAAAAGAGTAAATGTTAAAAATGTGATGAATAACAGTTTCACAGCTGTCAAAAATAAGACTAATTGTGAACTTCATGTAAAAAAGTAAAGAAGGTTTGGCATAGGCAGCATTTCAGTGTGTGCTGTAACTGCAGGCATCTGACTCTGTGTGTTTTAACTCAAGGCCAAACCTAAAGAAGAGGAGGTGAAACCAGTGAAGGAGCCGGATTTGAAGCCTCAGAAGGACACAGGCTGCGTCATCTCCTAAACTATCCACAGATTCCACTTTCACCCTCATGCTGCAGTACCATTAGAAATGCTGGCATCCATGTTTCTTTCCATGGAAACCTCCATAGGAAAGAAGTTATTTTTTGTAATATTAATTCATGGTGTTTAACATTATTGCTTAAACGTGTAATGTATTTTGGTATGACAGAACCCCAAGGTGTGGTACATGTACAGGCTCATCTTCTGCCTACGTTATCATGCAGCTCCCAGTTCTCCCCTAGTCTTAGTTTTTATTCGTATACAATTTTCCTGTGCTGTTCTGCACATAGATACACTAATATCAGTCAAACATCATCCTCAAAACAGCTCACACTTCTGACCCTCTACACAAGCAGCTTGATGGAGTAAACCTGACACATTTAAAAAACCAGGTTACGGTTAGTGACTGCACGCAGGTGTGCAGGTTGTTTTAAATTAGTTCCTGATCATAAATGTGCTATTAATGGTGCCTTTGGCTGCAATGCAAACCTGTTCACTGCATCCTCTTACACAAGTGTCTGCGTTTCAACCCTTTTGGCACAGGAGTGCTCTATGATAGATGACTGAAATAATGAAAACTGACTTGTTAAACCCAGAAAAGATTTGCCTCAAAATGTAGATCCAGTTGAAAGGTGCAGTAGTGGTGGTAGTCTGAAATCAAGAAACAAGATTTTATATTAAATATTTACCATAACAGTAAATTTATAAAATTGCATTCCCACAATCAGCCTGTAATCTAAAGACACTTTCAGTTGACTGGGATCCACTTCAGGCACAGATTTGTTTGTAATTTCCTTATAAAACACATCGTAACCTAGAAAATTAAAGACTTATAACTTACTCAGTTATTGTTCCACAATTCAAATGAAAATACAACCAATTAGTGTACAACAAGATTTTTGTATAATTACATGGGAATTTCTGCAAAATAGTTTTCCAGAGAAAATAAGGAAGTGTACACAAGATTAAACATTTTTCTTCACTTTATTTTGAAAATATCATTTTATGAAGTTATTAGTTACAAATAATAGAAAGTTGGACATTTACATTAATTAAAAAAATGTAAGATTTTTCTCATAGTAGTTGGGTGAAATATTGTGTTAATACTTCACAAACTTCCAGCTAATTACAGTAAAGGCTCTAAAACTAATTTCAGAAACAAAACAAAGACTTAATTCACTTTAAATACTTGTGATTTCACTACAAATTTAAAACTTTCATTTGAATTGTGGAACAGTTACTAGGTAACTTTAATGTCATTATCAGCCTGTAATTTATTGTGTTACCACACACACTCATAATAATTAATACAGATGTAAATCAGCAGTAGACAGACCTAATGAACAAGCCTGCATGTGGTGGTGTTGGTTTGTTTTAGCTGTAGCAGTTTACAATCACATGATGTATGTAGTATAGTTCTTTTTGTACAGACATGAATGAACTGTTTTCTACTTTGACTGTTCATTTTATCGTTACTGGATAAAGGTTGAATCATTCTTCAGCATGCTGGTGTCCATTTCGGGATAATCTCCCAGATAGTTCTTAATTTATTCCTATTGTTATGTAATGATATTTTTAGTTAACAACTTAAAACACTTATGACAGTTCAATGTTATTTGAATCACGTTTTTGTTGATGTTGGTTTTCCGTTGATAAATCTCAACAACCGCTGACGCATACTTCCTGTCAGCATTTCTGTTGCTGAGACCCGTCAGTAGTTGGCTCAGAGTATAGACTGTACATGTATTGAGTGACATTCCCTTCCAATAAAGACAAAAGACTGTCAACGTAAAAGAATTTCTGTCCTGCTGAAGAGCTGCTCCAGCTGCTTCACAGTCAGTGCAGCCAAAACTCTCCTGCTTAATAAAGTGGTGAGATGAAGCATGGCTGTCGATTGCATTATATAAACACTGATCAGACTGGCTTGCTCACCTTCTCACTGCCTTTCTTTCTAGCACATAGTAACAAGTTTGCACTTTATATTCAGTCGTGCAGGTTAAAATACTTTACATGGATTTATTGAATAAGCATAAATGCGACCAGTAAAAGCTCTTTATTCTGTCCAACTGTTGAAAATAGAAAGGACGTGTTGGCTCATCATTACAGTGTGCACTCCTGTAGCTCATTACTCCTCCTATGATGTTGTCCTTCATGTAAAATGTATTTCAAAAGGTATTAAATCATTCATAAAACTCCATTCTATCGTGTCTTGTGTATGACAACATGATTACTGATGATTTTTTAAAAATTTGCAACACATAAATCAGTTTACATGTCTTGGCTTTTTACATTTGCATTACATTTCCATGTCAATATATTCAGGTTTTCAACATACTGTATCTCTTTCTGTTGTTCAAACTAAATTAAATATAAACACAACTTGATCAAATTACTGTCATTAAACTATAAATCTAAAAACTGGTTGTGCTTCAAATAAATGCAGATGAATCGTTGACATTGCTGTGGTGGAGATTTGGCAACTCTTCCTTGCTTCCTTACTTTCATTCTGCCATATTAGTTTCTCAGTATCTCAACAGGGTTTAAGTTAGGACCTTAATAAGGTCACTCCAACACCTTTACTTAGAAACTGCTGACTTGTTCTTGTGCTTTGGATCATTATCTTTCTGCACAACCCAGTTATGCTTCAAATCACAGATTGATGACTGTCACTGTTATGACACACTGCCATTCAGACTGAACTGGTAGAGAGCAGATTTTATGTTTGTCCTGATTATTACAGGTCTTCCTGGTACTGAAGTAGTAAAACATGCTCACAACATTACACTACCACCTCCATGCCTGATGATGTTCTTGTGGTCTGCTAGGTATAGTTTGGAGCATATGTAACAATGTGTCTTCTTGTTTTCCAACAATTCAATGCTGAACTCATCTGTCCACAGTTATCTAGGCAAAATTAAGACTTGATGTTCTTCTGGGTTAGCATTGTTTTCATTTTGCCATTTTCGGATCTATGGCCATTTTGACCATTGTCTTCGTAGAGGTGAGTATAGCCTGCAGATCTGCTGGATGAATTTGTTGTGCTTTGGGAGGAATTTTGGAAGGCTGGCCACTCCTGTAAAAGTTACTGACTTTTTAAGTAAC
>OMLM01000807.1:37065-47422 GCA_900302695.1 Helostoma temminkii | reverse complement strand
TAAACTATATTAATCCCCACAATTAGTTAGTTTGTATGCTTGATACGGTGTCCATCAGAAGAAAGATTCTCTTCTTCTGCTGATCATAGCCCAGCAGAGGAGGAGAAACCAGCACTGGGTGCATTCAGTCAACCAGTTATTGAATCACTACAGAGCGGGAAAGAACGACAAAGGTGACAGAAAATTAATTAGTAAAATGTGTTTGGACTAGACCCTGACCGCCATCACAGTAACCAGGTCTCAGGACCAGCTGCTGGAGAAAGCCGACCCCCTAATAAATAAATACAGGTTCTGTCTCAGGTGTTTTCACTGTGAATCCAGCTCCTGCCCTTCATCCTTCTTCTCTCTCCTCTTCTCTCTGTTGTTCCTCCGTCAGCAAATTTAATAAACGGCTTAATGCTAAAATCAAGTCAGATGTAAAGATCTATATTCCTGACAAACATCAACAATGATTTGTTTTCTGGGCTGATTTGATTTTGGGCCCTGCTTCCAGTCCTCCTCTTCATTGCCGATCTGATCCCTCTCTCTCCCTGTCTGTCTGTGCACATCTGTCTGTCCACCCATTCTGTCTGTCTGTCTGTCTGTAGGAGCTCGGAGAAAATGATTACGATTCTGGGTTCAGAGTGAGTATGAGAACCACCGAGAGCACAAACTGCACACTGTCTGTTTACCGCACTAACACAACAGTAAATACATTAACACTGGAGGTTGGGGCTGAACATCACTTCACATCTGCACTGATATCTGCAGCCAGCTGTTTTAGCAGTAGCTCCTAGCAACGTGCACAAAAAAGGTAAACTTCAACAGCTTCATTAGCTGCTGAGTCTCAACTCGTCCTGTAAACTGAACAAAAACTCCTCTACAGTTAGGATGGTGAACTGACGCTGCCTGTCTCAAAGTGAATCCAGAGCTCCCATCCGTAGGCAGGACACTGGTCTGAGCTCTGTTTTCTCTGGCTCCATGACGTGAAGTTCGAGTGACCAGTGTGTGGATTCTGCTTCACTAAAGCAAGCTAACAGCTGTCTGCAGCTGTCAGGCTGGCGTCTTTTTATCTAATTCATCATTGTGATCGACTAACTGATTAGGTTCTGGACTTGTGGGAGATGTAATCGCATCAGTAGAGCGACGCTGATCTTCAGCCCCAACTTGTGGTTTTGCATTTTAACTGTGTGATTCCTTCTTCACTGCTTCTTATAACATGATTGTGGACTTCAGGTTTTCTGGCCAGGATGGGTTTTAGATGGGAGCTAACAAGTTTACTGCTTGACATTGTGGTTTGGTGTGTGTGTGTCTGTGTGTGTGTGTGTGTGTCTGATCTCCACATTTAGATTTCTCCTGGACAACAGTGCTGTGGAGGCTGCATGAAGGAGAGTTAATTACAGGGAGCAATAAAGAATAAAAAATGCTTCCAAAATAAGTCCAGGGTAGAAGAGGAATCTGATTACTGTGTGTGTGTGTGTGTGTGTGTGTGTGTGGACTGTAACATTGTTTTCTCTGGTGCATCAGAAGAGTTTTACAGGAGATTAGAGGTCGACTGATGTACTCCAAATGTTGGTCGACCGCTACTCTGAATGGATAAAACACAAATAAAGGTTTTGGAGTGGCCTAGTCAAAGTCTAAAGTTAAATCTTGAGATGCTGTGTCATGACCTTTAAACAGGCCAGTTGTGATGGAAAACCCTCCACTGTGGCTGAATGAAAACAAATGGGCCAACAACACGGTGGTAAACATGGACCTGTCACAACTCTTTTGACACATTACTGCCCTAATTTTCAGTATTACCTTATTATTTTTCTTAAAATGGTACATTTTCTCTATTTGAACATTTGATGTGTTCAGCATTCTGGTTTTATGCAGATTTTACTGTGCTACACATTTTTTTTGTGGTTGTTAGAATTTACTGTGCGTTGTTAATAACAAAATACAAGTCACCTATGGTTTGACTGAATAGATTCCCTTCAAACCTTGTTCACATAACAAGGATCCCTCAGCTTCTGTCTCTCCTTATTCCTCATCTCATCTGTCCCAGTTTCTCTCTCGGGGGAGCAGATGGGTGAGAAAATAAATGGGGGTGACACTCAGGCTTCTCTCTCGGGGACTTGTCAATCTGGCCTCAAAAAAGAGTGAATGAATTTGGATACAACCCAAATAATGTGAGTGTGAGGGGCAGAGAGATGTGATGCACTTCAGCCAGTAGATCGTAGTAGTTTGAAAGTTTACAGGTCAAGCTGGATTTTAAGAGCAGGGAACTACCTCAGATGGTAAATAGTTTCCCACAAGTTAGAATTTCAATTTACAAGTGATCAGTGGATTTTTAGTCTGTGCATCCTTCAGTGAGAACCAGGTCTGATTGTATGTCCCGAGGTGCAGATGGCCTCTGACATAGTGACAGTACAGAATATGTCTAGTACAATTATTAAAGTAGTAAGACAGAATATACTTGATGCTTTATTTGGCCATATACTAGGTTTGGATGGTGCATTAATAAATGCTGCTCTTCACGCCTCCCTCCCGCTGAAATTCACACAGCATCAGCTACTTTTCATGTGTTTCCTTATTCTCCAGGCAACTGGACAAAGGGCACTGCAGAAGTGAAGTTGTTTTTTCTGTGATTAATTAATTAATTAAAGTCTTAGTGCGTTATTCAGTTCTGATAATGCTAAATGTAGAGATTGTCTTTAACCAGTATAGTGTCCAGTCATTGAGTACAAGGAACAATTTTAAAGGATAATATTGGTTTGTTACTCTTTTATATTTTACTCCATCGTTTCTATCAGCGGTAAAAACATCTAAGACCTGGGACACTGAAATTACTTTAATAAAATCAGACGAGTAGTGACTGTGTTTGCACATTTGTTATTTAGCCTCCTGAGCCCAGCCTTGGTGTTCAGATAGAAATAAAAAAATTAGACCCAAGTTTAATAATGAATTTAAAAAGTCTTGATTTACAACATTGTTAAATATGACGTGTCCTGTTCTAGGCAGTAATGTGAGTTTTTACCTCAGTAAGATTTGAGCAGAAACGGGTATGGCAATGTCCCATGGCACTGTTAGACTGCTGACCTTATGTAGGAGTCATATGTGGACTTGTAATTGTAATTTTCTGTGGCTTTTCCAGATTGTAATGAATAATTGATAACATAATTAGCAATAGTAGTATTGACAGATATGGTATAAATGTCAGTAAATCGATGCACTTGATGAATAATGCTAAGTAATCATATTGGTACTTTAACATCAGTGTGATGTAGATGTTAAATGGTTTGTTGAAGTGGTTTTTGGTGGCAGCATTTACCTCTGATTCTTTTTTAAACAAACTGAAGTGCAGTTAGTTTGACTCATCGTCTCATCGTCTCATCTTCTGTGTTTCGGTCTCTCTCCTCTCAGAATGCAGCAGACATGCCAGAAACAATCACCAGTCGAGACGCAGCCAGATTTCCCATCATCGCCAGCTGTACTCTGTTTGGGCTCTACCTCTTCTTCAAGGTAACTCCTCAGTCCCGACCTGGTGCCTCCTGTAGAGCTGCAGCAGGTTTAAACGAATGCTTCCTTACACTCAGTTTACTTTGTTGATGCAGATATTTTCTCAAGAGTACATCAACCTGCTCCTGTCTGTCTACTTCTTTGTCCTGGGGGTCCTGGCTCTGTCTCACACTATGAGGTAAAGGAACGCAGGTGTATATGTGGTGAAACAATGACAGACTGAAATCTGGTATTTACTTCCTGCTTGTTTTGTCCCCCCCAGTCCTCTGATGTCCAGAATCTTTCCAGCTTCATTCCCAAACAAACAGTACCAGCTGCTCTTCACTCAGGGCACCGGGGAGTCCAAAGAAGGTGAGAGCAGCTGCTTATCTGATAGGTTGATGCAGTGATCGCAGTGTGTTTCATATTAACGAACACCTGTGATGAAGGGTGTTGATTATGCTAATTATCAAATCTTGAGCTCTTTATGAACAGGTGGTGTTCATGGGCGATTCACGACCGGTTTGTGGGCTCAGACTTAGAACATTCATCCGAACAGAAAAACATTTTGGCCGATGTGACCATGTTGTTGCAGGACGTCTAATGTCTGCATTGACTGAACACATTAGAAACTGTTTCTTGAATTAAAGAAAATAAAAACAAATGTTCTGTGAAGTCTGGATTCTTTAGACCAGAACTCTGAGACAGAAAACATATTTTACAGTGTGGCTGAGCTGCCTTTTCAGTTTTTAGGGTTAAATGTGAACTGAAAATGTCTCTTTGTCTTTCTGCAGAAATAGTCAACTATGAGTTTGACACCAAGAACCTGGTGTGTCTGCTCATCAGCAGCGTGGTCGGAGTCTGGTACCTGCTAAAAAAGGTAACACCTGAGTAGTACAGTTAAATATAACAGTGTTCCAGGTTGTTTTTTTAGCATGGACATGTGGTATCTGTACTTCTGATGTCAGACTAGAGTGTCAGAGAGCCAGTGTCATGTTGTGACCAAACACAAACAGAGTAACAGTACTGTTGTCTGGTTTCCAAATGAAAATAATAATTTAATTAGCACAACATTGTTTTGTGAGTGTTGACAGCTGTATAGGCTGTTGCATTTGATGTTGTCACAGCACTGGACAGCCAATAACCTGTGAGTGTTTTGTGACATCACAGCATTGGATCGCCAACAACCTGTTTGGTCTGGCGTTCGCCCTGAATGGTGTGGAGCTGCTGCACCTGAACAACGTCAGCACCGGCTGCATCCTGCTGGGGGGGCTCTTCGTCTACGATGTCTTCTGGGTAAGTTCACACGCGCCAAGTCAGACTTCATGTCTAGTGTTACGGGCTAGTCACGAGTCATCCTTCATGAATCATCATCAGAAGCTAATTCAGCTGTGAAGCAACTGTATATATTATTTAACCACTTTGATCAAACTAAATATTCATAGTTTCCTAACATACTGAATCAAACGTGAATAAACTGAACCAAATTAGAAAAAAAATGGGTTTCAACTGCGGGTGTGCGATATTGACAAAAAATAATAACTCCATATATTTTAGGATATTGCCGATAACGATATTAAGACAATATTTTGCACCTTATAATGTGTTTATAAAAGTCCTACGTATTTTCTGAGTCTTACTAATCGGTTATTAATTGCTACCTGTAGAGACTGAGTGTGGTGTTTCTGCCATGTTACCCCACATTTCCCTGGACATGGCTGTGATGTGCTTCATCCTCTGCAGGGTCATTAACTCACCGGCAGAGCATCAGTAGCAGAGCGGCTTGTTGTTGTGGAGCTGATGTGTCTCTGTTGTTGAATACTTTGTCTGTAGACACTTCCTGCTGTGTGGAGCTGTAACCTAAAGACAGAGTTTTCAGTTAAGTTGTTATGAACAACATGGATCAAAGATCTGTGGCTGTGCTTTAGTTGTTTTTCTTTCATAATTATTTTGTATCCAGACAGAGATGCAGGGAAGCAGGAGAGAAACCTGGTGTTTCTCCTACTAAAAGTTTAGATTAATATAAGCACTGCCTGATCAGAGGATTTAATGTTTTCAGAAGAGCGCAGAGCCGCTTCTGTCCGGGGGACAATAACCAACCAATCCAATAACCAAAATGGAAGCGGCCAATTCTGGTGAGCACATTGGAAACGGAGCAGGTCACATCAACATGAGGTGGAAATGTAGGTTACGAGGCTGGTGGACTCTGTGTGGACTCTGTCTAGTGTGTTTAGCCTCCTGGTGGTGTTCTTTGCTCGTTTCTGACTTTGGGCATGTTGGTTTAGCCCCAAGACCATGACGCTTCGTGCAGTCAATGTGCATCTACAAGACAGGGTGTTCATGTTTGTTTGTTTTTTTGTTGTTGTTGTTTTTTTAAGGAGTGATATATCTAATCTGGCACATCGATAAAACAGTGATGATATTATCTTAGATAATATATATATCGCACACTCCTATTTTCAGCACAGTTCTTATAACTATAGACTGTGAGAAAAGTGAAAGTGAGCCTCCATGAGCTGTGAGACCAGGACTGATGCCACATCAAGAGCTGTGTGGTCCAAGCATTTACCTTTAATGAGATGTAATTGATTCACCAGCCGCACAGAGCTCAGAGGTCAGAGTAGCTGCTGGAGATCAGCTCTTCATAAAGACACAGATCAGCCTTAAAAGATGATCCCCGGTAATAACACACCAAACATCTGTGCAGGTATACATCAGTCATTTGTTCTGATTCTCTCTCCAGGTGTTCGGAACCAACGTCATGGTGACAGTTGCCAAGTCCTTTGAAGCACCAATCAAATGTAAGTAATGTTTCTACCATGTGCAACTGGATATTTTTAGACTCTCAAGGAAACTGTGCCGCCTGTCAGACCTCGTCTGAAACAACAGATAGTGATGGTGCGATGGTTCTCTCTCTCCTGCAGTGGTCTTCCCACAGGACTTGTTGGAGAAAGGTCTTGCAGCCAGTAACTTTGCCATGCTCGGTCTGGGTGACATCGTCATCCCCGGCATCTTCATCGCCCTTCTGCTGCGTTTCGATGTCAGGTAACACCGGCTCTGCTGCTGCTGATAATAGCTGTTTTTACATATGCACCCCAGACTTTCTCCGGACTATCAGGTCACTTTACATTTGAGTTTCATTTTTACACGTGGACATGGTCAGTTTGAAAGGAGAGTAATTGATTTCAGGGAGGAAGGGTCTCAGTGCAGAGAGAAAAAAAAAACAAAACCTCTGTCAAATAAAACTAGAAAAGTACAAGCAGACATTTAATGACTCTAACATGGTTTCATCTATATGCATCCATTCCTAATATTTCCATATTCTAGCTAATCTCTCAGGTCTATCCCTCGATGTCTTGTAAATAACAAGTATAAGGAAAAACAACATGGATCAAGTGAGAAACATTTGATTCAAGATTTTTAGTTGTTAATGTTGGAAGTCTAAATGTTAGATTCCAGTTTCGCTTTGGCTCTTCATCAGATCGAATCGAATTCTCATTAAAACTCTTTCTTTGCAGCCTGAAGAAGAACAGCAGGACGTATTTCTACTCCAGTTTCCTGGCCTACATCTTCGGACTGGGCCTCACCATTTTTGTCATGCACACTTTTAAACATGCACAGGTACGTTTGTCTGTGCAGATCTGAACTGAGATTAGAGATTATATGGAGAGGGGTTTAAAAACGTTTTTTTCCCATTACTTCTCTGTTCACTCTTTCTCATTTGCTCGTTCTGTTACTTCACTTCTAAATATGTGAATCTACATGTGACATAATTTTATGTCACATTATCAGTGATGTTCATCTGTCTATGTATGTGTATTAACACTGTCGCTTAGTTTGCTGGGTGAGTGAAACCGTGTGCAGCTGTAACTTTCTGTTGTCACCTCCTGACTGAAAAATATCAGAACTTTAGCTTTATTTTTTATATATTTGTTTTATAAAAGTTGAGAAAAAAGTTAGGAGTGAATGGTTGATTGATGACTAAAAGAAGAATAAAAACGCCATAGATGGAGAACAGATGAATGACAGAAAGAAGTTAGACATGAAGTACACAATAAATGTTGAAAGAAGACAGAGAACAAAAGCTAAGTAAAGAGCCTGTAACAGAAATTTTGACAATATATTTGATTTTCTTTTGATAATTTAGCATATATCACAATGTAATGCAACATTGTTTTGCTAACTAGTGCTTTTATTTTGAAAAGATCTGTCTGAAGTATGAGTAGATAATTACAAATAATCAAACTGTTATTAACCAGTTAATCAGGCATACTTCTGCAGACTTCTCAATAAGTACATCTCTCTCTCTTTAAACTATGAAGTCATAATTGTATACTTTTACTTTGAAGGGACTTGGCGGAAGTATGTATAAACCTGCCTCAGCACACAGAGCTAAATATGAAATACGTTAACAACACGCCCTTCCTGTTTCTCCACAGCCTGCTCTGCTCTACCTGGTCCCAGCCTGCGTCGGCTTCCCCGTCATCGTAGCACTGTGCAAAGGAGAGCTCACAGAGATGTTCAGGTGAGTAACATCCTGGATCGGAGTTAAGTGTCAAAGTTTATACTGTGTTCAGACCCACTCATTCATTAACGTATTTGCTTCTGCCTGTGCAACGCTGACTCACATGTTTGCTCAATAGTGAGAAGAAATTCAAAAACTGCTAATCTTTCGGAGAACGGGAATTTTTTTAGGACCTCTTTTACCTGAAACAAATGTTTTAGCCTCTGACACAACGACCGAGCTCCACCGTGGTTTTCCACTGACTCCAGAGGCTGCAAAGGCAAAACGCAGCTTTCTAGTTTCACTTGTCACAGGAAAGTATAACTACTGTTTCATCTACAGCACTACTGAAGCAGAAACAAACACGTCCATGAAGTGACACAAACAGTTGGACTGAAACCGTTTCTGCCCAGAATAAACAAACTGTATCTTCTGTTGTCTTAAATTTCTTCTTTAGGAAAAGAAAACAGTTAATTTTCCTTCACATCTGAACTTCTCTAAACACACAAAGCTCTGTTAGGCCTGAGCAGAGAGATTGAGGTGGGCCTGACGCTGCAGGCAGGAGCAGGGAAACCATTTTAAAGAAAGAGGCGGTGGCTGTGCTGGTTCAAGATCTGAGGCCCAGACGCGGGTCAGAGTCACTGTGCTTCCATTTGAAAACTCCCTGAGCTTTTATTAGGTGCACGGTGTACTAGAAACACACCTGTGTGTGTAGAAATTAGCTTCTGTTCCTTTCTACACATGAAAGGTGAAGATGTTCAGGTGTGCAGACTTCAGACCTGTCTGTCACATTGTGTGTCCATTTGTCATCGCTGTGATTCTTTGATTGACAGCCGCTCATCATCCTTCATCACTTCTCCACTTCCTCCCTCCTCTTTTCCCTCATCCAGTGACTCATCGTCACGTCTCTGATCTTACTGGTTTCTCACATCATCATCATCACCAGTAGAGCTCTGTAGACACTTAAAGCTTTAGAGTTTAACCTTCTCTTTTCCTCCCCTTGTTCTCTTTCTGTTTTTTTTTATCTCTTGTCTCACTTATCCTGTCTTCACTCCTACATTTTTCCTTTTTTAAATTTTTTTTTTTACCATCCATTCCTTCCCCTTCTTTCCTCCCTCCGTCTCCCCCGTGGTTAGCTATGAGTCTTCAGAGGAAGTTCTCCCTGGCTCCCCCAGACTCACTTCCTTCCCAACCGTCAGCGGCTCTCCCGCCAGCCTGGCTAGCTCCATGGATGCTGTTTATATGGCGACAGGCTCGTCTCCTCGCCACAGACGCTTACAGCCCACCTCCATGTAGAGGCCTTACCCTTCTCTCTTTATTCTTTCCTCCTTGTCTCACCTGGGCAGGTAAACGGCCCACTGACAGAACTAGCTCCATCCTCCACCCATCATGTGTCCATCTGTTGCTCAGTGTGTCCTCACATTAAAACTACAACTATCACACCATCAGTGATGCTTTTAAACCTTAAAAATCACCAGTAGATTTTTAATTATGTTTGAAAAGTGACATTGTACATAGTTAAATTAATTTATTCAGCTTCGTATGAGTCCCTAAAGTAAATATGTCTCTAATTACACTTTAGAGGCAGCCATGTGTGTGTCAGCTGATAAATACACTAAACGTAACTCCAGGCAGACTCCAGCTGAGCAGTAAACTGTCCACTGGTAACTGTGATGAGGTTAAAGGGCTACGTTCAGAACACAGGACACTTTCATATGTGTTTCTAAATCACGTTTTCAGGTCGTATTTCATGACGTCACTGCTCACAGGCTAGCGGTATACTTGCTGTTAACAACTCTGTCGGACACACAACATGGCACAGAGACGTTTGATGCATCTCCCAGAATTAACGTGGAGGAGAGACGCAATGCAACGTTGTGTCATCCACTGAGGGGAGTGTCCCGGTACACAGTTCCTGGTAGTGATGGAAGGGGAAGTGCTTTGTCGTCTTTTTAAACCGGTGTTTTGGAGAAGCGCAACATTTAGCATTTGACATTTTTATAAGCGTTTATCAGATCTCTACCACAATGATGGCAAGTACCTAGAGCGATTGATTGAACTTGGGCATAACTTTATGATGTCGCCACGCCGCTGCATAGTGACGAATTAGCTCCTGTCTGCCCACGTGTGGCCGACCTGTTCAAACCCTCCAGATTAGGGGTAGGCAACCCTGGTCCCAGAGAGCCGCAGCCTTGCTTGTTTTCCAGCTATCCCTCCCTTTTCCACTGTTTATTCATTATTTATATCAGGTGTGTTCAGCCAATCAGGAGCTGTAAGTGCAGGGATAGTTGGAAAACAAGCAGGGCGGCTCTCTAGGACCAGGGTTGTCTACTCCTGCTCCAGACAGACACAGACTAACTAACGTATATATTTTGGTCTTCAGCAAGTTTA
>OMLM01000807.1:13368-32463 GCA_900302695.1 Helostoma temminkii | reverse complement strand
CTCTTGTGTGTGTGTGTGTGTGTGTGTGTGTGTGTGTGTGTGTGTGTGTGTGTGTGTGTGCTCACACTGACTCTCTCATTGTTCCCATGTGCAGGAGTCAACCGTCACTTCCACATGATCTGCATCAGAGACAAGTTCAGCCAGAACATTGGGCGACAGGTCTCCTCCTCCGTCATCTGGGATCATCTGGGAACCATGTATGACATGCAGGCTCTGGTGAGGACACACACACACACACACACACACACACATTCTGATGCTCCCTGTGTGTCCTCATGCCATGCTGAATATTTTGTGTGTGTGTGTGTGTGATGCAGCACGAATCAGAGATCCTGCCGTTTCCAAACTCAGAAAAGAGCTTCTCTCTACCTGATGACATCATTCAGGAGGTTAAAGAAGGTGAGAACTGGACCTGTGCTCTTCAGTGGGTTCAGCAACTGGTTAAATTCTTCTCACAGGTACAAACGCGTGTGTGTGTGTGTGTGTTTATAGGAAAGCTGGGCTCAGAGGAGGAGAACAAAGAGGAGATCAGGATGGAGAGAGAACCTCCAACCACACATGAAGAAGGTAACAGTCATCGTCTTTATCTCTGACCTGAAACATTTGCTGAAGCAAAACTCAAGTGAAAACAAAAAAGTGTTGTGTCCTGTCTTCAGGCAGTAACTCGTCAGTGAAGATGCCGGAGCGAACGAGCAGCAGTCGGGAAAAAGAGCGAGACAAAGAGAAGGGAGGAGGTGAAGGAGGAGCAGCAGCAGCAGCAGCAGCAGCTGGAGGAGGAGGAGGAGGCGGAGGAGGAGGAGGAGGGAAGGAGGCGGAGAAGAGGAAGAGGAGTCGAGCGGCTGAGAAGCTGCTGTCGTCTTCCAACCCTGCGAGTCCGGGAGGAGTGAAGAGGAGACGCACCTGAGAGACGGACAGAGTGTGGAGGAGAGCGAGCGAGAGGGAGACGGTATGAACGAATTAAACGAGTGAAGAAGAAGTGACAACGCTGCAGCGACAGAAACCAAACTCCTCGGCCTCTCCGATTGGCCACTTCTCACCTGTCAGTCAACACCTGCTGCATCATCATGTGATCACAGAGGGAGGAAGTGACGGAGCCTGAGAGCTGAAGGCGTAGCGTTTAATCTGTGTTATTTTATTTCGATGTAGTAGACGCAGCTGCGGTCTGGGCTCGTGTCAGAGCAGCACGACCAGACAAACCTCTTCCTTATTGACACCTGGTGCCTACATTACCCAACATGCAACTTGAATGCCACCAGTTAGTAGGTAGTGTCCTGTGTTAGAAAACATCTGTTCAAAAGTACAGTTTGGAGAAAGGTCAGGCGTCAACTACAACTCCCAGGATGCATTTCAGTAAGAGGCGTAAACTAAAACCCAGAGGGTGAGCTGCGTTCACTGTCGTTCCTCTGAGCTGCTCTCCTCTTACAACACATCAGTGACCTGAGCTCGTCGCAGCTGCTCCGATCAGCTTCTGCAACTAACTCACGACGCATGTGACGGGTTCATGCAGCTGCAGGTCTCACGGGAGGAACAGACGCTGCGGCTCGTTGCTGGTTTTAGTCTGCGCAGTTATAAAAATAAGAATCCTTCATCACAGAGGCTCACAGTTTTTTTTTAAATGCAAACCTACCTTCCTTCCTCCTTTGCCCTGAGTTCTGCCTCTCAGGCTGCACACAGCGCTCTGCCTGAGAGGAAACTGCACGAACACTGAGATGAGAGGTTTTTTTTTGTTTTTTTTAATGTTTCCAGCTTCAGAACATTCAGAAAACCAGAACCAGTGGCAGGTTTCACCCGACCAGAGCAGTCAGTGCGAAGCTGCGACGAGCCGACGGAAGCGGAGACCTGCTGATGCTCTGAGGTTGGAACTGTGACTGTTAAACAAGACGCAATAAATCCCAGTCCAACGTCTTCACGTGTCGCGTGAGGAGACGTTCAGACGTGTTTAGTCTCCGATGGAAGCGTGTGTGAACGGAATCGAATCCTCCCTTTGATTCATTTTTAATGACGTGTTAATTTATTGATGCTTGTGTCATTAAAAACCTAAATCAGTGGCGTCTCCTCTTCGTCTTCATCATCATCATCATCATCATCATCAGGCAGCAGCAGAAAGTTTTCACTGCTGGAAGTTTTTATTTATTCATTTAGAACTAAAAGCTGTTTAATAAAACATGTTTAATCAGAAGCAGCTGCAGATTTTAGTTCATAGTTTTATTTAACATCAGAACTTGTCACCGCTGTAGTTACTTCCTGTTTAGGTTCTTCCTTTATGAGCTGAGAAACGTCTGCAGCTCGATGCTGCAGGATGTGATGTGTACGTGAAGGTTCTTAACATTAATGCAGCTTTAAGAATTCTGAACGTACAGTCGGGTTCTGTCAGTAAAATATCTGCAGGATCAGTGTTTTTCATACTTTTAATACATTTTGAGTAGAATTCTCAGGACAGGAAAACATTTCTACACTGTTTATTCTGACAAATTTTAAAAATCACATTTTAATAATGATTATTATTATAATGAAGTGACTGACATTGGAATATTTTCTGCTTCTGAACACAAACCGTAGCTTCGTATGTAAGAGTTGAGATTTCAGGTAGTTCAGTTTCTTTGTCTTGTGAAGCTGCAGTGAGTCGGTGCAGCCGCAGGGAGGCGCTGTGCTGCTGCAGAGCTGCTCAGTCTGGAGCTACTGGAGCTTTAATCACATCAGGTTGTATTTCTAAGATGCTGCTTTTTATTTTTACACGAGGAGCATTTCTCACTTCTGTTTCTTCCATGTGTAGAAACCGCACGTTTCTAAAAGCTGCTGCAGGCACAGATTAAAAAGCTGAAAGGAGAATATATATATTAATATAAATACTGGATGGGAAACTGATGAGTCTATGAAACAGGAACAACAGTATAATTATTTTTCAAACACAGAAGCAGCGTTTACACCAGAAAGATGAAAACATAATGATATGAGATATCATCTGTAAAAACCATCAGCAGTTTAATAACATAAATGTAATAAAGTTTAAACGACACATTTGACTCGTTTGGAATAAAAAGGCCTGAAAACATGTTTTTATATAGTTTCTGTTCTGATTTTTTATGAGTCTGTCACATAATTGTATTTATGTGGATTTGAGGTTATTTTACTGTAAATAAACCAAATAAAAATAGTTTGGTCCATAAAATATCACAGTGAAAAATAAAAACACTTCTCAGATGAAATAAAAATTAAAAAACTGCAGAAGGAAAAGCAGAAAACATTTTTTTGTGAGTTTTGCTAAAAAAATAAAATGAAGGCGTCGACATAGGAATGAAAATAAACAACTGAATCTGATTAATATGTAAAAATAGTTACTGATCGACTTATTGATCTATTTAATCGTCTTCACCTTGTTTCCTCCTGAGAGACTGTGAAGTTAAAAAGCTCGATCACTCAGCTTCAGTTCCTGTGGTTCAGTGTGAATGATGGGTGTCGAACTATTGATTAAATGATCAAACCAGCAGCTGCTGCACTGAACACACTGGACCGGACTGAAGTCTTAGAGCTCCACACACCAGCCCTGAACTGGGACAGACTGGTTTCCAGTACCAAGCAGTTTCTGCTGGTTTCAGCTGCAGCACAGACCGAAGTTAGAGGCTTTATTAAGAGTGTTTGTGTGATGGGCTTCTTAATGGAAGAATCTCCTGGAGCAGAAATTTAAAGTTTAACCCTGATGAAACACTGAGGCCTCTTCAGCTGCTGCTGCTGCTGTGAAACAGTGTGACTCGGGTTCTACTGACATGAGGTTCTGGTCCTGCAGCTGTGATCTTTTCCACATCGGGTCCTGCACTGATGGCAGTTCGCAGCCAATCACACGCTCCTCTGCTTCCTTTGAGCCTCCTGGAGAAAACGTGAGTCTCTGAGTCTGTGAGTCTCAGAGAACCAGAGGAAGACCAGGTTTCTGCTGCGAACATGACCGAGCTACGAAGAGAGAAAAGTCTGGACGGTTTCCAGAGGAGGGAAAAAAGAAGAGAAGGAGAAGCTTAGCAGGATGAGTGTCAGAGTGAGAGAGTGAGAGAGCTGTCGGTGTGAACAAGTGTGAGAGCGAACGACAGAACTGCTGCTGCATGAATATTCCTCAGTGTGTGTGTGTGTGAGTGTGGGAACCCAGACCTGACAGTCTGTCATTACATTTAATTAATTAAGAGTCAGGATCAGAGTCCCTGTGTGGGTTATAGACATTTATTTGTGTTCATTCACAACACCAGGTGTCAGTGGTTGTTAGCACCAGGAAACAGCAGCACAGTTATTCAGTGATTCTCTGCTTCTGATGATTAGTTGGTGTTTGGACGTGGTCTGATTAAATCCTTATCGATTCTAAAATATCAGAGCAGCCATACTGGCCATGTACCTGCTGTAGCTGAGAAATCCTCAGGTCCTGGAAAAGCAGCCTCTGCCTCAGCAGCAGAGCATCAGAACCCCGACCCCTCATGTGAAGGAAAACTGAGCGGCACCGATGGAACAAAAGTAAAACTGAGACACGACAATCGTTTCATCACGCTGCTGACCCATCGTCTGTTCTACAGAGATCTTCTAATGTGCAGCTGATTACAGGAACGAGCTGAAACCTTTACACCAGTGAGACGTTTACAATAATCCACTCTCTGCTCAGTCTTCATCTTTGTCTTCGTTAGAAACTGCAGCAGACGTGGTTTCACCTGCAGCCGTGAGCACGTTCTCCTTCATCAGTCCTGCAGCTTCGTCCTCATAGGAGGACTGACACTGTCCTGCTTGTTTTCCAGCCTCCTCTACCATCACCTGGTCAGGTGCGTCAGTCACAAGCTGAAAGAAAACAAGCAGACGTGGTTTTAAACTGTGTTTTTCTGTGTTGGATCATTGCAGAAACTTTAACACCTGTTTGCTTCAGTGTCCTTTTACAGTCACAGCCTGTGTCTGCAGAAATATTTATACTTCTTTATATTCAAAAGTCGGTCACAAGCTTTGTTCTCACAGCATTTCATTTTTAAAAACGGGGGATACGTCCCTGGGAAAATAATTTGGTGCTGATGAGAAGCTGAAGCAGGTGGAACCTTTTCTGCAGCATCAATGACTCAGTGAATTCACAGTGTGACACCAGCATTTGAGCCAAATCTTCCTGCTCATTCCACCTTTTCTTCCACCTTCCACCATCTTTGTCTCCTGTCCACCACAGTGATGCTGGTTCTGTCTCTCGCAGCCAGTCGGAGACAAGAAAGATGAGCCACACGGAGGGTGAGACAGTGACAGATGGGAATTCAACTGAAACTGCAGAAAAACAGAGAGTGAAGACCAAAGTGAGGGAAGATGAAAAGAGGAGCTGGGACGAGGAGCAGTCATAAAGATTCTCCTCAGGGACAGTAGCAGACTTCTAACTGCAGTCGCTGAGCGTTAGCAGCTCTGCGGCTCCTGTCTGCGAACTTTAATACACACAACACTTTTATGATTCGTACAACAAAAAGCTCATTGACGTGTGAAGAAATGTTTGCTGCACAGCTTCTGTTGAATCCCTTTCTCTTTAAAAATCAAAGATGTGTAAGTTTCTCTAACTTACAGCTGCTGATAGTACTTCACACGCTGTGTCCACGTCCAGAACCACTTCCTGTCTGTTCTCATAGTCACTGACGTCTGCTCTTTCTAAACGGATCTCCAGCCTACAAACCTGCTTTCTGCTGCAGGTCCTGACCGATGAGTTTGACCTGACCTGGTTTTGCCTGACCCCCCCTGGTTCTGTGAAGCTGCTACCGGACTGGGGACTGGACTCAGGTGAGCTGCATGTGTGAATCGAACATCAGAGTCAATCCACACAGATGTTACACAAACCTTTTCCTTCCAGCCTCCTAGTGCACAGTCAGTGTAATGTCAGTGGGATCCAGGTGTGAACACAGCAGGTGATTCTCCAGGTGTCAGCAGAGACAGTGGATGTTTCCTGTCGGTAGATCTGCTCAGCACAACACTGGTAAAGATTCTGCTGCTGTATCTTCTCTCCTTCATGAAACTGAGGTTATAAACATTACTCTTTTTCTGATCATGTGATTGGTTCGGCTTCCGTTCTGATTTTCATGATGCTGTCACATCGTTCCTCCTGCTCTCTCTACACAGAGACCTTCCCTCACTGAAATCAAACACATTTTAAACTGAGTTTGTTCCCGTGGCTGCTGCACGTATCTGGACTCTTTCTGTCTCCCTCTGGCCCCTGTCTCTGGACTCTCTGTGTCTCTGTGTATCTGGTTCAGATTTGGACAGTAAGTTAAGTAGACTTGGGATTTTTGGATTCTGGATTGCTTCTGTTACCTTCCCTCAGGACTCAGGACTCACCTCAGACCACGCAGCAGCCCAACGCCGGGCGCGGCCATCTTGTCCGCCTCTGCAGTGTCTGAGTGAGGCAGCAGGTTGGCTTTTACAGTAACTGGCTTAAAAGCACATATACATATTACATAAGGTTTACAGTGGAGCCATTTAGCAGAAGCTCATTTCCTCCTCACCCTGACTGAACCTTTTGTTGAGCAAGCATTAAAATATCTGTTGGACCATATCCATGCAGCCGTGACAGTGATGCTAACGTCAGGTTCACTTAGTTTGGCCATATTTGATATTTACAACATCCTTTACAGGTTTTTCTGTAAATACAGTGGCTTTAAAACCCCTGGTCAACTGAAACAGACACTGTCTGTCTCACTAATCTACAACAACTAATGTTCACAAGTCTGGAGTCAGGTCAGGATTCCACTGACGTGAGACTGTAACTGGAGTACGAGTCTGAGCCGCGATGACTGGAGGTCAGGGTGCTGTGCTGGGTTTGAGCGAGCGCAGGTCAGGAGCTGAACTGTTAACAGGTCTGACGGCTGTCGCTCTGCTGCGGAGCCATTTGTTGAGCTGCAGTTGGAAAACTGATTAATGCATTTGTTTAAAAATGATAATGTGTGTGTGTGTGTGTGTGTGTGTGTGTGAATACAGGAGGTGTGAAACTCCCACGCTACACATGTGGCGAACACGTCTTTTCTCACCTCCTCCAATGTTCTTTCATTTCTTTCTCACTTTGCTTCCATCCTTCTTTTACTTCTTTTGAGCAACCACATCTGATTTGTAACTCTTGAATTTGTGGTCAGTGGTAGAAATTAGTCCTAATTATACTTTGGCTAAATTGCTACTTTACAAAAGGTTGCACAAGATATTAAAAATCATGTTTACATCTCAATCCAAATTTCACACATAAGAGCTTTACAGTCTGTACAGCACACAACATCATCTCTGATATGATGGAGAAGGAAAAACCTTCCAACAACATGTTTGACGAGGACAAAAGGCTAAACATCTCAGGAAGAGCACCAGAGGATGAATCCCTCCTGCAAACACGTTGTGTGACGTGAAACATGCTGATAACTGTTAGGTGTGTCCAGTGAGATAGCTGTTAATGGCTACTCTTGGTTTTACCTGTGAAGACTATGTGTTGTTAAAATGGATGAAAACCAGAACCAAAAGAAAAGCAGCCATTCTGAGTCTGAAACACAAACATTAGGCAGAAGTAATACAACAAAATGGAGTGTCCTGAGATTGTTTCCAGCTTGACTTCCTGTTCCCAGCTTTTATTTTGACATCTGCACTTCCTGTCTGTTCATACTCTCACCTGGATCCACTTTACACATCTAATCAGCCCGATCACTATCACCTGCCACTCCGTCAACAGAAGCTGGTTCTCCACACACACACTTCTGTCACCATATTATACTCACCTGCTCCTGCAACACTTTTCTGCCAGAGCTACAATCAAACTGCCATCAAGACGGATTGTGATCCGATCACTGAAACCACCTGTCGAGGTGGTCTGCTACACATTAGACCACGCTGCTATTGTAGCGTAAACATCCTCATCCTTCCCGACAAAGCAGGACGTAGTGATTATTTTGGCCAGTGTGCAAAGCAAAATGCAAGAAGCTTGGAGATAAACACTGATGTGTGTGGTTGGAGCAGCTGATTTCAAACATTCATGCTGAGAAATCTGTGCAAATAAAAGAGCAGAGTCAGGAGTAGTGTAAACCATCTGTGTCTCAGTGTCCACTGGTGATCAGATATAATAGCTAATTTACTAGCGGTGATCCGACAGCCCCTTCTCTGTTCTCTCCTGCTGACTGAAGACCCATACTAACCTGAGTCATCGGCAGACAGAATCAGAACATCAGTAACATTAGTTCTGGTAATGAATGATCAGCTCTGCTGCAACTGAACCCTTCAGTTTACTGTCACTGTGCCTTTAGAAGAACCTTACAGGATGAGGAGCAGCCTCTTACAGATACTGGCACAGCACAGATTTTTAGTTTCTCCTGTGTTGACCACTTACTGAGGCCACTGCTGCTCGTAGCCTCAGGGTGGTTTGTGATTATGGTGAAACCAGTTAGAGACTCAGCTGTGCTGACTGTCAATCAGCTGCTCAAACCCAAACCCAACCTCCTGAAGGGTTTTTGGATCTGGTTTGTTTCAACTTCACACCACAAGCAGGAGCAGCCTTTCAGCGAAGTGACATCAGAGTTGGCGTCTGTGTGTAAGCTGACATGAGAAGTGATGTCATGAATGCTTCCTGTCGCTGACATGATGGGATTTGTTCTTCAGGTGTTGTGTCCCTGTAGCTGCGAAGCTTGAGAACTGAGGCAGATTTAGACATTCGCTGTCAGTTAGTGCAGGACCAGTCTGTACAGGCACACACTCACACACACACACACACACACACACACACACACACACACACACACACACACACACAGGCTCCCACACAAAGCGCTCATTAGCCATGTATAGTGTGTGTCTGCCAGAAGTCATTTGTTTGTCTTTAAGCAGCTAAACTCCCTTTTATCCAGCTGATAATAGAAAGATTAGCATCTCAAAACCACAAAAGAGCTTTTTAATCAAACCTCAGGCTCACACACACACACACACACACACACTTGGGGTCCCAGGCCTCCTGTTGTGTATCGTGCAGTGATTACAAAGATGACTGTGTGTGTGTTTGTGTATTTGTGCTAGTAGTTTACACAGTAATGACTCAAACAGCTGACGATGTGTGTGTGTGTGTGTGTGTGTGTTAGCTGAGATGCTAATGAGCGGAGCAGCTTTATAAGATGAGGACTCAATCTGCTCCAGCTCGACTCTGAACTTTTAATGAGTTCATTTCTAACTTCACACGTTCGTTTGGTGTCTCTAAAGCTCAGAGCTCAGTTTCCATCAACATCAACTTGTCTGGTAGCTGAAAGTCAGAGTCAGATGAGCTGTGTGTCTGGAGGCAGGTTCTCAAGTTTATCATTTTGAATTGGATGTCAAAAGCTAAAAGACATAATTGCATTATCTAAAGGTGTATTCCGTATACAAGAGTCTGACTAGATGAAATAACAAATTTGATGTAAAGTGAGTCTGTTGGTGTAGTTATTTATTTATTTGTTTATTTATTTTTAATACATAGAATTTTAACATATTTGCATTGAGTTGATTTTGGAAGTACACATGATAAATTCTGATAATCAGACTTACATCTAACTCAACATGCATTCAGATAAAGTTTCTTCTTAAGTTGCTCCAACAGGCTGTTTAAGAGGGTGTGTTATTATTTAGTTGTTCATTTTCTCTGAGGTGCAAAAGAAATTCATGGTTGTCCAAACCTGTCATAACAGTTTACATAAAAACAAAAACCCTTGATTGAACAATGATAATGTGAACAAAAGTAGAGATTAACCAATGATCGCTACAGAATAATTTTAAATTACTAAAAGAAATTATGCTCTAAATTATCTAATGTTACAGATTTACTTTTTGTAAAACAACATGTTACACATAGTCAAAGGCCCAAAGCTTGAGGTGAATGTGTGAATACAATTATCACATTCTGGGACACATCAAAACAAACACACAGAGACCCACAAAAGTCAGAGGTCTCAGTCTGAATAATTTAGCGAACGTCGGTGTGGTCGTCCTGGAGAGAAAGTCAGAACCAAAACAGAACCAAAAGCTATTAATTACATGATTTGAGGGCATTCAATAATGTGTAGATCATAATTTATTCCATTTTAACACATAAAACACTGCATGAATGAATCATGGACAGACATGGAGACTGGAGGATGTGCAGTGCCTTAAACATTTGGTCAGATGACCAGATGTGCAAATATCATAATTTAAGAATCAACAGAAAAACGACCAGCCCATGCAGGATAACCCACATCATAGAACTGTATCTTCTATATCACATAAACATAAATCTGACCAGTAAGAACATTTTTGTGAGCTTGGATTTTTCTCTGTGTGAAAACAAATGAAACCAAGTGAAAAAAGCTGCTAGTTTATAAATTTCTCAAATGATTTGAACAAAGCAGATGCACTAGGGGTGAAAATGCCTTAAATGCCTATTTAAGTTTCTAAGAGAGGAACTGATCTTTGAATTCTCAAATGTGTGGCAGACCAAAATAGTGGCTCCTTGAAAACTCCAGCATATAAGGATCCGCTAATAGCAACGTCTGATGTCATTACAGGCTTTGTGGATAATATGTAGCCCACAGATGTTCTTTTAAATAATGAATAAATGAGAATTACAAACAGATGTGATGTAGTTTACTGTATACATCATATAAACACTGAAGCAGAACTGAGCTCGTGATGAGCAGGGACACTGCTGCCTCAGTTGGACATTAAGTGTTCTGTGTCCTTCAGTCTTCAGAGTCTGGACTCTGACTCTGATTTTGCATTTGCCATGTCTGAACTCCCAAGAACCTGAGCCACACTTTGTGCGCTCTGAATTGACCAACGCACATAGTCCAGTCTACAGGAAGACTTCCACAATGTGGCCAATCAGAACAGAATGGGATGGGTGTTAAGGGAGGGGCCTCAAAGACACAGGACAGTTAAATATGAAAGCAACAGCTGACCAAATAGAAGACAAAGGCTCCACACTCCACCACCACAAATCTTGATAATCATCTCATCTTGATAGAATGAGACAAAAGTTGAACTTTTCTAAAATTACCACAGCATCTCATAAATAGACCATATGAACAGTCAGACATGATGGTGGTAGTGTGATGGTCTGGGGCTTTGCAGCTTCAGAACCTGGATGGCTTGCTATAATCGATGGAGTCATGAATTCTGTCCTTAAAAACTGTCCTTAAACAGGTTGTTCATGTTCAAAAACCCTCCAATGTGGCTGAATTAGAAGTATTCTGCAAGGAAGAGTGGGACAAAATTCCTCCACAGTGATGTGAAAGAATCATCGCCAGTTATCACAAACTGTGGCGGTGTCAGTTTGGGAATAACTGCTGACATTGTAATCGCTTCCAGGTTGCAGACTGGCAGTATGACAGCCCCTGAAGCATCTGACATGTGGTTGGGTTTCTTTAGAGCTCACTCAGAGGACACATGACGAAAATCATCGTCATAATTCACACAAGGAAGAAGATTCGCCACTAATATCTAGAGAGAAAACAAGTCCAGGTAAGCCAGGTCCAAAAACAGCATTGGGGGTACAGTCAGAGGTCAGGTCTGGACAGTCAGGCAGAAAACACAGGCAACAGGCAGGTCTGAGAGCAAAAAGCAGGTCGTACACACAGGGATCAGGTGGATCAGAATGAAGGCTGGAGAGCCACTAGCTGTAGACAGTGTTCATAGACTATCTGTTAAAGCGGTGAGACTGGCAGACCTGCTTGTAAAGAGGGTGAGACAGGTGAATGCTTGTTGTTGTTGTTATTATTATTATTATTATTGTTATTATTATTATTATTATTATTAAACTGGCTGTGGAATACACCAGAGACCACTATCTTACCACATTATTAGCACATTATTTAGGTATTATTAATTATTAGAACTCCCTCTGGATACTGACTCTTATCCCTGTTCATAGCATGAAGGTCATAGTCTAATGACGCCACCAGAACCACATCATTTGCAAAGTGCAGAGAAGCAGTTGGTCTGTCTCCAAACCAGACTCTCTCCTCCCTCTGGCTGTCTTTTTTGCAAATGATGTGGTTCTGTCAGTGTCATCAGACCATGACACTCTGCTGCCCCGCATGTGTGTCGTGATCTGGTCCATTGAGATTATAATCAGATCTGGTGACAAGAGAAAATATACTTTACTTCCTGATGGTTATTTGAAGGATTTCTCCCCTGTTAGCCCAGGGAACTGAGACTCAAGCTGAAAACACATGTAGACTGGATGTATCCTACCTGTATTAAATTATCTTGGCAGCATCTTTGAACAGAAATTCAACTGCCGCTACAAACATGGCAGTAGCTTCCATTTCCAGCCATAATTATGTCCTAATAATTACAGACAGCAGTGCTGAAGGATTTACATCAACTCCTGCGACTGCAAAATCCTTTTAGGAACTGGTGAAGGCAGTTTAATTCATTGTTAGTTTAATCTTTCTGTGTGAGTGGTTGAAATCACTCAAATTACAAAACGAACTGCCTCTTCATTTAGGGGTGAAGAGCTGATCGACCCAGGACCACAACCCATTCTGGACTCCAATGAGTCATCAGTATCAATAAAGCTCATTTTCTGTTATTTGTCTATTTGTTACTTACAGGCTCCATAATGGGACAACTCCCAGAGCTGAAAACTGGTACACTTATACTGAATTTCATGGGCAGTGTCTTAGGCTGGGTCACATCGCTGTCCGGACTCCTGTTGGTGTCTTACAGCCAGAATTCAGACTCTATGTGTCTCTGTGGGTCGACAGTTGTAACAAAACATAGATCAACAAACGTTGCAGCTCAATCCTGAAGATGGGGGAGTGGATCATATCAAACTCCCTTTCAGCTGAAAGTTTGATCCATGACCCAAGTAAGATCCATCCTTTTTCAAAATGCTGGGTTGGAGGATACTTTAATTTAAAAAAGTTACTGAAGGTCCAGGACTGAACCAGGTCATTTGTCCATTATATAAATATAAGAAAACATGTTTAATATTCATTGTTAAAGAGTGTTGTGTTTCTACAAACCATTTACATTCAAAACCAGAGGCAACGACCTCAGAGGCTGTTGAGCTAACACAAGTCACAGTGTGTGTGTGTGTGTGTGTGTGTCTGTGTGTGTGTGTGTGTCTGTGTGTGTGTGTGTGTGTGTTAGTCTAAAAAACTGAGGCTGGTGTCATGATTTGTTTGGTTGTTTTTCAGACAGATTGTAGCAGGGCATCAGTAGAGCAAAAAGAAAAGGTGTGTGTGTGTGTGTGCGTGTGTGTGTGTGTGTGAACTTGAGACCTTTTAGACAGTAAACAACTCATCCATTATTCAAAACAAGCCTAACTCTCTCTCTCTCTGTCTCTCTCTCTCTCTCTGCTAACCTTCATCCCGCTCCTCCTCATCAGTTGTTTATCAGCTCTGTAGTTGTCAAAGTCTTCAGAATAAGACTCTTTTAACGTATTGATCATTTGAAAAGGTCACACAGGAAGCGTGATGCATGCTGATCAAACACTTCCTGTCTCTGAGTTGGTGTCTTTGTTCTGTCAGACCATCAGACTTTCCTCTGAAGTGTTTCCTCGTCTGTCTCTGTTCAGTTCGGTCCTTCTGTTCAGCAGAGACTGAGTCACTTCAGAGTAAATTGGATTTCCTTGAACTCGGGTTAGTTTGTTTTGTGATTGAGTTAACTGATGAGACGTCCTCCCCTCAACCCGGTTCGTCTGATTCAATTTACTGCACTTTATTTCAGACCAACAGTCCACATAAGACAAAGTTTATTAATTTAAATGAGATTAGGGGTAAACAGGTTTAATAAGGTTTTTCCTACATTTCCCAGAATGCTAACAAGGTGCACGAGTTTCACTCATTTATCTCTATGTGATTGTTAAATGTTATCAAAAGGTTTTATTTTGAAGGAATGGTTGGACAAACTCTTATTTTGGCAGATCCCAGCATAGATTTTTTTGATTGTTGTAGGACCAAACATCCAGACACTGAGACAGTGGGAATAAATATGGTTTGTTACTGTGTATTAGGATTTTAAAGATAACACTCACCATCTGTAGGTTTATTGCAAAATGCTTGGTTGAGATTTTTTTTAATCAGGTTCCAAATACTCAGTGAAGTAGGATAGTGAAGAATAGTGAAGTAGGATTCCTTTACTGTCCCTCAGTAAATCGTGCATGTGGCAGCACAAACTCACTAATTCAAGTTGCAAACTAGCCAACACTAAACATGAGTAGAGGCAATTCATTGTTGGATTTAGGGTCTACATGGGGACTGTTAGAAATATGATTCATTTAGAAGTTGTCTTTAATAACTGTAAACTATGTGTAATTATTATTAAAGTGTCACCATGTCTGTTGTGTAGTCGTCTTTTTTTTCCTGCCTGGTCACATTCATCCTCAAACTTCTCATTTCAGCATGCCTGGTCACACTCACCCAGCCCCTCCCACTTCCTGTGTTTGACTTTCCCTCCATTTCTACCTGGCCCACTTGCTCCGCCCACTCGCTCACCTGCATCAACCTATTCACATCCACTATAAAAGCCAACGCTCACCAGGACCTTGTGTCTTCCATCTTGCTCATCATTTGTCTTTTTAAGTTTTATTATTTTGCCGGATGGTTACCTGACCTGTTTAGTTGTCACCTGTTTCTGGATTTGGACTTGTTTGCTCGCTGTATGGATGAACTCTGCCTGCTTTGTTTCTCTACACCTGTGTTGGTAACTACATCCACATTCAACTTCTTCTTTGCTGCATGATCATTGTACTCACCTGATAGGAAGCTCTCTTATCCTGTCCTGTTCTGCTACTGCCCAGCTGCCTGGAAACACACTGCTCACCTGTAAATCCTGAAACTATCTAGCTAAATTTACCTGTTAACTGTTGTCGGCCATCTTGGCTACCACATGCTTCTGCTATAGGCACCTGATTTTGAAGAAAAACTGAACCTTGCCTTAAACCTGGTTGCTCTGTGTTAACATATTCTACCTTCTCATATACTTTCATGTAAATGTCACTCAAACTACACCTATGTAACCTGGATAAATCAAGATTAACATGTCTCTGGCTTGTAAGCCATCAGTGCTTTTGTGGCTAATAGAGGCTCAATGTCTTATCAAGTCTGTCTTCTGCCATAAACTGTATTAAAAGCCCAGGCAGGAAGATGGGACCCAGTTGGCGAGTGCAGTGATGGTTTATTAGTCGTGAAAAAACTGGTTTATGCAGAACCTGTGCAGAACCACATGTTCATGCAGTTGTCAGCAGAGGTGTATAAAGTACACAAAACAATGCTCAAAGTAAAGTGTATAAGTACTAGTATTATAGGGTAAGTATAAGTACCCTATAATTTTTCTACCTTAGCAAAAGTACTAAAGTACACAATCTAAATTTTACTTAAAGTACAAAAGTAAAAGTACTGTTACAGTTAAAATGTGATGTTACCTACAGATTGGAACAGTAACTAATGATGGTAAAATGTGATAAGAGTCAGCGCTGACTAACTGCTTTAGTTAAAATAAATAAGGAGAGACGTTACCAGGTGTATTAACATTAGCACTTACTGTGTATTTTGCCGAACAAAAATCGAACTGGCCATCAGAACCTAAACTCTGTAGCTGGGCGAGTCTGAAACTGACAAATACCTGGTTCAGAAAGTGGGTAGAAGTTGCCATGTGACAAACATTACGATGCACTGATCTGTATGATTCTTTGCTTTGAACACAGAAATGAAGATTTTCCACATTTGCACCTCCAAATGAAGTTCACTGAGAAGAGCAGCATGGAGCAGCTACTGTCAGGAGGACGATGCCAGGGTGAGTAATGTGCAAGAGACGAGACTGTCCTCCTAAAATACGAACATGGACGTCACTTGACGAACATCGACAATAAGACAGCACAAGTTTAAGGCAAATGAAACTACTGCTTTTAGCATGTCTGGTCATTTTATACTAACTCTAGTTCCTGATGCTAATCAAATCACAGTTTTCACTAGTGTTGTCCAGTGTCTTTGACTCTGTAGGGAACGTAAATGTTCCACCAGCCACCTTTGGTGTCATTGAACTAGGTATCAGACGTCGTTCTCGCACCCGGTGTTAAAGATGGACATTTATTGAAAAGTCTTCAGGTTCAGGTACTAAACTTTGATTTAACTCTTCCTTTGGTAGATATGGGCCATTTGTCAATACAGAGTACACGACGTAGAAAATCTCACGCTTGGAAGTAAAGTCTTGGCAAGTGCGAACTCAGTGCCCAGAACCCACAACAATGCACAGCTGAAGCAGAAGTGTCCATTCTCATCACGAGCTATTTAAAATAAATGAATATTTTAGAAACTTCCAGCAACAGTAGAAACATTTGTATGTGTTCATCTGTGGTGTGAAATGCATGATGGGATATTTGGCTCCCCAGGTCCTCCCAGAGCATCCTGGATAAAATGGGCAGAGCCAGAACATTTCTGGGTCTTTGCTCTGTACTTGGCTTGATGTAAATTAAATTAAACAGCACTTGGGCTTCGGCAGACACAAGAACACAAGTACAGAGAAGTACACAGATTAAGAAATGTCCATGGAGTTCTCATTAGTGATGTGTGAACTGGTACTTGGGATAGATCCTCTCCAAAATCCCAGTGGCCTGATGTTTCAGAACAGGAACTGAAGTTTAATGTTTACTGTCGATACTTGTGTTCACTGAAACATTTTGAGTTCACTGGAGCTTTGTGATTGCTGTGGGTAGTTGTTATGGTCTCATAGTGGAGGTCTTCACAGGTCCACCAAAGTCCTGGGTCAGTTCAATTTCTGCTCAGTCTAATCGGGTCAGACTAGGTCCTGATTTTACTTGGGTCTCGGGTCTGTGTGTCTATTTATCCAGGACCTGAATGGATCCATATGGACCTGAGCCTGCACCTGATAAATTACTGATGTGGTATAGCAGCACGCAGCTATAAAAAATTTAAAAAGGTAGCCTTTACCTTATATCCAACCAGAAAGTCCTGCTCCTCTTTGGTGCAGAAGACGTGACGCCCCTGGTTTCCAACAATGTAAATGTTTGATTCATCTGACGTCAGAACACTTTAAATGAGCTTTGGTCCAGATTCTCTAAGATGATCTTTTCTTTACCCAGTTATGTTACTGACCTGTTGCTAATTAGCTGCTAAATGTTCTTCCAGCTCTTTCTTGTTAGTATCTCTTACTTTTCAGCCTTTTGTTGCCTCTGTCTCAACTTTCAGAAAAAAATTACCTTAATTTTTTTTTCTCCTAATTGTTTTTCTCAGTTTAAACATTTGATGTTTTCAGTTCTATTTTGAATAAAATGTGGTTTTATGTCTAACAACATTTCCTAAAATAATTTAATGTATAGCTAACCTATTGTGCTAAGTGTGCTAAAAATGAACCAGCAATTTGCATAAGGAAGTGAATCTATGTATTTTCTATGCTGCTGTAAGAACATAGTTTCATAGTTTTGGCTGGAGATGGGTTTTTGAGTAAGGAATGCAGGAAAACTTCTCTTCCTTCTACTTAAATTCAGTCCCGGAGAGAAAACCTGAAGAAAAACAAAGCTACAGACATTTGTCTTTAAATCAGCCAACAGTGAACATCAGTCTGTGGATCAGTAAATATCTAGATTGACATGACAGTATGAATATTCATGGTCTCCAGCATTTCTCAATGTAACATTATTATTATTATTATTATTATTATTATTATTATTATTATTATTATTATTATTATTATTATTATTATTAATCCACACATGTAGTGGAGTAAAAGTAACAAAATGGAAACATCCCAGCAAAGTATTCTGTAAGTACCTCAAAATTAAGTTTAGTATTTGAGTAAATGTACTTTGTTACTTACAAATTAAATCCAAAATTGGCCAATAACCTCATGTTTTGTCTTTTCTAGATTTATCCACTATGGTTTCCACTGTTGGCAGCATATATGAGCAACCCCACTTCTGCATAAGTAATATTCATATTTAAAGATCTACTGTCTGATTCTGTCACAGGTATGTGATCATTTTGTAACTGAAGCTTCAGCCTCCTGTGTTCAGTGCTGTATCTTAAAAGAAAAGGCTAATCTGACTGAAATGCAGCCTTCAGGAGGCAGCACTGCTTTGCTTTATAACCAAAAGCCTGTAATCCAACTACAATGGTTCCTATGGTAAAGTCTGTCACTGTGAACATGTTGGCATGTAGCACAACACTCCACTGAGCTGAGATACAATCTTATATCTTAATATATTAACCTTATATCCTGATTCCACCAAACTGGCTCAGAGCCCGTGCTTATAACAGTTCTTGGTGTTTCGAAGAACAGGAAAACAGGTTCCAACTTGGCTCCAGCTTTTTGCTGGACTAGAACCAAGAACCGAATATGTCAGGGGTTGGACTATCATGACCAACGAGATCAAGTGAGGCTATGTTGTAAGTGTATCATTTATTAGATTTGAAGGAGTCAGGGCTACATAGCTTGACACTCGTTTACTTCCCTGAGCATTAAAAGATTAAAACCTCTAGTTAGTAAGAATTGGATGTTCTTGTACTATAAGACCTGATATTTTATTAATATGTTCATAAATGTACATTTTGTTAATTATGAACACATCCTTATCAGTTACAATTGTTCTATGTTAATAACCTTTAGCAGACTGGGCTGGTCAATTAGTCTGATTAGCAGCTGCTGGACAGGCCTGATAATCCTCTTTAAGCTGAACTCCAGCACAGGACAAACCTCACGCTCTCGCTCTGCATTGAGTCATCGGCAGGTCTTTGTGTTGTCATGGCGACCCTGTTTGTCAGCCCACCAGTCGCAGCATTGTTCCCCCCCGGTGACTGATGGGATGCGATGGTAACTCTTGGCAACAGGTTGTCAGAAGAGGGGATGATGTATTTTTGCAGGCAGGGGGAGGTGTGATGCTGCTATTGTTGGTTTTGTTATCAACTCTTTTGACTTTGTGACTCGGTGATGAAGATGCTAATCTGTTCTCTGCAGGCAGTTTACACTGTTCAGCGACTTCTCATGGGCATTAATGGTGGTTTGTCCTGGAAAAAGTTGTTTTCCAATTTCATATTTTGTAAATGTGCTGTTATGAATTTGGTGTTGACATAATTTATAATTATTATAATAATAATTTATTATTATTATAATTTTTTTAAATTT
>OMLM01000805.1:0-36253 GCA_900302695.1 Helostoma temminkii | reverse complement strand
CCCGGGGACCGAGTCTGAACAGACTTCCTGAAGCGTTGAAAGTTAGTTTCAGCTCAGAGGCAGGGGATGTGAGGGGCCCCGGCCTCGGAGCGGGGGAGGGCGGACGCTTTGCTCGGGGTCACGTGCTCCTCTGTGGAATTCCTGAGTCACCGTCCTCCCCCTCCTCCCCCTCCGGTCTCCTCCCCCTCTCTGCAGCAACAACATGCCCCCACTGTTCAAGGTTGATCACACAGCCAGCGCATGAATGGGGGCCAGTGTGTTTGTTCCAGGGCCCCCGTCGCTTTCAGCCGCCGCTCAGACAAACTTTAACTCCTTCCTGGCTGCTGGTCTCCTGCTGATTCAGCTTCAACCACAGAAAACATCTTTTAATAATGATAATTCACTCACTTTACCTGTGACCTGGTTCACCTGCAGCTTCAGGATGTAAACGGTTCAAACCTGGATCCTGAGGTCTGCAGTAAAAACCCGCTGTGTTTTCATGATCTCATGGTCTCCAGATTATTTCAGATTATTATTCTCAGACAGCAGCGGTGAAGATGATGAGTAAAGTACTGGTCACCGCTGTCAGTACACAGTAGTTCCAGGTTCAGATGTTAACGGATCACACATCCACATCAGGTTCAGGATAAAAACACAGAAATACTGTGACGCTGATTTCATCACCTGACGGCGCCTCAGGTTAATCTGGTGACTGAGCTAAGCTGCTATTAATAAACTAGTTTAAACCATGTTAATCATTGTTACATCAGCAATCTAACAGTCATGTAGTATAAAGTATGTTCTATATAATATATATATATAAAATAGATTTGTACTGAATACAGTAGTACTCACCCTTCATTAAAACAAGCAGCATAGTGAGTTTCAAGTATTGCGAAGTAAAAGTATCATCACCACAGTGTAGAAATATGCGCTTAAGTATTAGCATAGAAGTATATTAATATGTACTATTAATATATGAAGCTCAGTTTAATGCTGCATCTTGTTTTACTCCGTTTTATCACAACATGAATTTGTACTTTACTTGTGAACAGTAACTACAGTTATCGGATCAGTGAAGAGCAGTATTTTCCTAAAAACCCCATTAAAGTAGCTCAGTACACGATGAAGTACTGTGTTGGGTTTAGTAGTACTAGTATTTTTTCAATGTCTCATCAGCTTTGAAACAGTTTGGTTAGAGGTGTAAGTGAAAGGTCACTGTTTAGTCTGTGGATGCTGAATACGTGTGGATTTATCTTCATCTGTGTGATGAAGACGAGTCTGAGCCCTTAAATGTGTCACAGGTTTCACTTTCACATTCCTCCGAAGACCAGAACCCCTCAGATGGGTCAGAACTTCAGTCTGCTGCTCCTTTTTATCCCTGCCAGCCAATCACACGGCCAACTCAAACCAGATCCAGACCTCCGCCCCCTCTGTCTCTCTCTCAGGCCGGTTCATCTGTGGCGTGAGGTCGGCCTCAGATTCCAGCCGAACCAGCTCATTTCTTTCATCTGTCACTGAAACTCAACACCCAGAGGGCCCGAAGACCAGTGGCCCGAGATTAATGAGTTTGCTCGAATTACGTGGCACACTCAGAGAAAACGGAGGGTTTCTCCCCCCTCTGTCTCTCTGCGTTCGCTCTGTTTGTTCAGCTGTCCCTCCTCCTCCTCTTCCCTGACTCTGAAGTGCAGGACGGAGCTGGAGGAAACACGTCTTGAACTCAGTGGCTGCAGAAGAGCAAACAGTCAGCGAGCGGGAACAACAAAGCTCAGCTGTTCTCACCTTCATGAACATGTGGCTCTACACACGAGGAAAGCTTCATTTCTAGTCGCATTGAGATTGGAGGGTGTTTGCAGTTGATTCCCCTCCACCTGGAGGGAAAATACAGTCCACAGAGTTTGGTGCCTGCAAATAAGGTCAGGAAAAGAGTTTGTGCAGGATCCGCTGTGGTAATGTTCACCAGTTTGGTTTAAAAGTTTCTGAGAAATGCTCAGAAAATGGAGTCTGGGTTTCTGGGTTGGTCTGAAGTCTGTAGCTGCTCTTTACAGAGAACAGCTCAGGGTTCGCTGCAACCTGCAGCTGATGTGCAGTCGCCTCCGCAAGAACATGTATAAGACGCCATCTTAACGTGACGCAACTGATGTGATGCTGATGGCCATGTTAGCTGATATTCTCAGTAGGAGTCAGTAAGTCAAGTTTTACACAGTCTATTAAAATAGAAACAACAGGGACAGGACGTGTTGCTGCTCTGAGGTTCTGCTGATTTCTGGGTAACATACAGTGTGATACTGTACGGCCCACACACACACCCCATTGGCCACCTGGTGGGATGAAAAGAGTAATGTGAGTTCTCATTGCAAACACATAAAGGAGAAGGTCCGGAAAACCCTGCCACAGCCACGTGGTGGACGGAGTCAGAAACTGGGCCTGTAAGGTCCACTGTTGTTTTAGAAATTCCCATCAGCCTCTTCTGTATTTTGTGGTAAATAATTTAATAAATGTACCTGCTAAACATCAGCACCCTGTTAGCATCCTGACAGTAAGCTCACGGCTGTGCCTCAGTACACAACAAAAACTCAAACAAGACTCCAGGTCAAACCAGGTCATGGTTTCTGCATCCATGTCTCTTCATCACACGACCAAGTCTGCAAGGATTCAGGTAAGGCTCTGTGTGGACATCCACATGCTTCTGAGAGTGAGGCTGGACTGTCAGCTCTGCTAATGTACCGTTTAGTTACACATACTGTTTTTTTAGGCAGCCAACAATGAGGTGTTCTGGCTGTCGGAGGTCACCAGAGGTGGATGAGCATTTCAAATGCTAATCGGTATTTCCTGGGAACAATCTGAAAAATATTCAAACCCTACACTCCTACTGCCACCGCACAAAACCACACACCGAAGTCCCAGTCCAGCTGCTTGGCTAGCACCGTTCTGCTAACGTTATCATGTCCACATGTGACTTCACCTGTAAGTCTCCGGTGTTCTGCTGCGGTGGAAAGCACATGCAGCAGGTTAACAGCAGTACGCTTTAGTTTATAGGCACCGTGCTGCCTGTGTGTACTGTACAGACTGAACTGTGCAACAGTTTTAATGAGAAACAAATAAGACAGAAATGCTAATAAACAGTGTACAGCTGTTTTTCAAGTCAGAAATCTTCATTCCAGTAAAGTTTCCAATTGGGAATTCCACCTTCCCAGTTCAAATGTAACACACAAGTAGATTTTGGCAGCTACCACTGACCTGCACCTTCATCAGCTGCCAAAGTGAAAGCCCTATTCATACTTTCTGTTCCCTTTGTATGAGCTATTCACACTACAACTGAATGTTAGCTACAAGTGCTCACAACGCCCCCGTGCTTCTTTGCTGTGCTGGCTTCAGGGTTTTCATGTGAGGTGAGCTTATGTTTAACATGTGCCCATGGGTCATTGTGTCCTGATGAGCGGCTCACACAGACGCGGCGGGGGCCTCTCTTCATATGGAGTGTGTCCAGATCCATAAGGTCAGCGAGTCCCGGCTCAGGCCGAACATGCTGTAGTCACACAATGGTGGGTCTGGCCCCCGCCACGTCAGCACATACACAAAGCTGCTCTCAAGCCTTTAAAGACCTCCACATAGCCCTGTCATCACACACACACACACAGACTCAGCGTGTGCTCTGTCAGTGCTAATGCCTTTACTGACAGATCATTAGTTTTACTTCCACTGTATATAATATGTTTAAATTGCTAAAAATGTATATATGCTGTATATGTTACACTAATACTATTGTACTCCAATGTTCATGATAACATTGTGTAACATTCCAAACAAAGTCCTCACAAAAATTAGACTAAATCAAAAACTCCTAACAGCATGTCTGTCGAACGAAGGGACATGCTGTGACCTTGTTCCTTGAATCTCCTGATAGTTTGAAGTTTGTGTTGATAGAGCAAAGATAAGTTGTGTAAAAGTTGAGTGTGTCTGGCGCACTGATGAAAACCAAAGCTTTGAAAGTGTGCGTGACTGTTGTGGCCGATCAGAGACGGATTCGGGGTGAGATGAAATTCAGCAGCAGTGATCTGGAGGCAGAACTTGACTTAATTCTGAATGTTTGCATTTAGTTTCACTGTCCCACAGTGGCAGCGTATGGCAGAGTAATACAGCTCCAGTGTAGATGCTAAAAATATTATGTAGAAACTAAACTTGCACACAGGACAATATTACATCGTTTTTTGTGGAGTGGTGTTTGTCTGGGATTCCCTGTGTTTTAACCTTCAGTTGGTTATCTTACCATAAAGTCACTGTGCAGAAAACCTATAATAAGACAGAGTACATTACTGCAGGCAAATCTACCCATAATTATTCATACATTCATATTGTACAATATGATGTAGCACATTGTGCTGCTCTGTATAACACTTCTAATCTGTTCCTGCAGATGTAAATGCAAATGCACTAGATTTTGCACCAAAATGACCAAAACAACTTCCTTATGTGAATCTGGAACCATCTGATCAACTCCAGCAAATTCTGTGACTCAGACAGAAATGTAATTCTCTCTAAGGCCTGATGAATGAAATTCATTATTTTGCTCTGAGCTCATGTCAGCACTTTCCTGGGAATCATGCTTTGCATCTGTCTGACAGAACCAGAACATGTGGTTCGTACTGGAAAACCCACAGCTGCAGATTTGTTAAATGAAATCAATAGTTCATGAACACTGATGGTTGATCACTTCAAAATCCCCCTGACAGCCACTCCTTCTCTAACTGAAGACGAGGGGTGGGAGGAATGTCAGAGGTGTCAGTGGTGGTGGAGGTGGTGCATGGAGCTGCAGAGGGACGACGGCAGGTCAAACCAGCAGCTGCACTCTCTATAATTAGCCGTCAAGGCGAGCAGAAGCTCCTGTGCCATTAATCAGCGAACTCCCAGCAGCGAGTACCAAGAAAGGAACGCGGCGCTGTGTTTACTCTTTATCTGGAAATGAGGTTTAGAGAGTGAAGGCCCAAATATAGCAGCCAACGCTGAAAGCCACGGCCCTGTTGCCTAGATATCCCCGCTGGAAGGTAAACAGAGGGAACGCTGGATTTGCCACGTCAATGAGCTGGCAGGAAGTAAAGGCCACCGTAAGAGGGGAGGGGGGAAGCGATCCCTTTTATCCAGGCTGATACTTTAACCCGAGAGCAGCAGGCCGCTGTGTGGAGAGGCAGTTTTACAGTAGAGTTGAAGGTTCAGGAACAGCGTGCACCTTATCTGGCCGACAGCTTTATTACGCAGCAGACGGAGCAGAGCAAATCTGATACTGATCAAGTCAGACCTGCAGAGATAAAACAGACAGGAAGCACTCTGCTGCAGCATCTGTCGGCTGGAAACAGATTCCAAAGATAAAGTGTGTGGAAGATTCTTGTCATGCTGAGAACAGAGTAGACAAAACACAAAACTGTTGTAGCTCCTCAACTACACACATGAATGTGCAGCCTCGAGTCTTTTCTTTGCTCTAAGAAGTCATGAAAACTGAAATGTGGATGATGTATCTATTTGGGTCTTACCAATATCTACTGTATGTGACTTTGTGGTCTTTGCGACTGTCTACAGATAAATATTGTGCCAGAAAAGTCACGGTTAAGGTGTTCTGGTAAGAAACGTACAACTGAGAAAATGCAGCAGGGGTTAGAAGACAAGGTGAAAGACACCATTTGTATATTTTATTTTTGTTACTGTCAAACAAACCCTGAAAACAACAAAATCAGTGAGGTCGTGTCTCACTTTCTGACCTGAGACTGAAAGTTGGTGGCTTAGTTATGGAGCAAGACAGTAGGCGTCAGGATGAGGTTGTGGTGAATGAATGGGTCAAAAATCACAGGAAGTATTTGCAGGAGATCAGCATTTGATTGCAGTGTTGTATGTTTTATCAACAGTTGTTCCACAACATTACCATCGTGTTTACTGTTGTAACCATAATGACGAATGTGCTATAATGTTTAGGAAGTCATTATTTTAATCCAAACCACAGTCTTTATAGTAAACCCCACCAAGATGGTTCCATATTTGTAAACCATGTGTTTATGTTGTTTCCATGACAGCTGGCATAGGGGCGCTATTTCAAGAGATGTTGCTATATGTTGTAGTGAATATTTTTTAGGGTGTGGACTTGTCTGACTTCTCTGCCTGGCTCTAATTCAACAACACCAAGACTGCAAAATCACTTCCTACTTAACAGTTTTGCGACAGTGGTGTACTTATATTCCCCGGAGGAAGAAGTGTGCAGCCCTCATCCCAAACCTGACTTATACCACTTAACATCAAATGTCACTTAACCTCTCTCTCTCTATATGTATATTTTTAGTTCCTTTGGTTACACAGGCTTTTCCTGAAATCACTTCCTTTTTGCTGTCCACCATTTTAATTGAGCTTAGAAATGTTGAGTGTATAATTGTATCAATATATTGACTTACAGAGGCCAATTATAAACAAACAGTCCCACTTTATATTTTTAGTCATTTAGCAGACACTTATCCAAAGCAACTTCTAAGTAAGGGACAGCTGCAGGCTGTGGCCAGGAATCGAACCGCTAACCCTGGGCCTGGCAAACCTTTGAAGTGGATGTTTTGTGATGGGACCACCAGAGAAAACATTTTCTATTATGGTACCACAGATGAAAACATGTATGTATGAAACAAAACACCTTTGAATGGTAGTTTGTGGTTTGCAATCAAACACAAGAAATGATGTGATACAGAGTGACAGAAAATTGGTTTAAAGGTGAAATAAAGAGGATCCAGGATAGAGCCTTGAGGTACCCCACAGTCAGACAGGCAGGAAATAATGCCTGTCACCACTATTTCTAATTTAGTTATCACACAACAGCTAGAATGTTTGGAAATTTATTTGTAAAAATTGCAAAACTCATTTATAAAAGACCTTAATGAGAATCTTCAAACAAAAACATCTAGATTATAACAATGTTATTGTTAATATTGATCATATTTTATATTGTTATTGTTTTTATCATCTTTTGCCTTTTTCAACAGTTAGAAAACACAAAACCTATTTTAAAATCAGTTTTACGCAAGTGGGTCTTCTCATGGTCATATCACTGCTGTTCACTTGGTTTTGTGGTATGTTTAAGCTCATAGCTTTAATTAAAGAGCATTTATAAAGAAAAAAAGTTGACTGTGTTATTCATCCGCTCTGTGGATTGTCAGGCTTTTCTTCGTCTTCCTCTAAGCTGTGTTGTTTCATCTACTTTTTGGCAAATCTCTCAGAGATCATGTGCTTCCTGCTTCTCTGTTTAGCCTCAGCTTTTAAATGCAGTGTGGTTTGTGCCATGCAGGGCGGCACTGGGCTCTCAGCCGTGCTGGGGGGCCCAGATCGTCTTCCTCAGATCTTCTTTGTAATTAAATATCCCCCCACAGCAGCACAGGGACACTTAAAGAAGGGGGGGAGCTGCTTCCCTGCCAAGCTTCCTTTAGTAAATGTGTAACAGCTGCTCAGCACTTTCAGCCTGTCTTGCTCAATATTTGGGTTGTTTCCCAAATCAAAGTCCAACCTTTGAACCCTCCTCCCCCTTCTTGCCTTGCTTCCCTGTAGGCCACTGTTATATTTGATCTGTGTGTGCTGATGTCAGTGTGTCTCCTCCTATCTCCACTTTCACAATAAAGTGATAAAATGTATCTATGTCAGTCACAGTGTTGTTCTGAGGCTTGTTTTACAGCTTTGAATGCTTTAAATTTATGGTTATAATTTGGAAGAAGTAAGCAGATTTGAGCTCAGCTATTAAAATGTAACCAAAAATAAGCATAGCATATTCAGTTCTCAACTCATAATAGGATACCAGCTTAACGCTGCCGAGCAATTTAATCAACTCTTCCTGTCATGCTTCAGTGAAAGTCAGAAAAAATAGATATTATTTAAATGTTGGTATTGTTCTGAAAGACATACTGTAACGTAAACGTGAAACTGAACATGACAGAAAAGACACCTCTCACTGACCTTTTTTTCTTATTCTTTTTGTTATTTTGCAGATTGTCCTGTGTTTTTGCTCAGTCAGCATTCCCAGTTTTTCCCTGGACAAAACGTTTGGAATGTGTCTCCCCCTACAGGTGCACAGCAGGAGCCAAAGTGTGAGTGTACAGTGTGGCTCACTTTACACAACTTTTGTAAATACCAGAACACACTACCTGTTGATTAATAAAGGCAGTGGTACATGAAGCTGTAACTGAACCAATGTGTGTTGAAATCTGTTTGCCATGTTGGGCCAAGCTGGTTGTGTACGACATGTGCCGCAAAGCGTCCTCCAGCTTCCAGAGTAAGAGTGGTTAAGATGCCAGTCGCCTTATTACAGGTCTGTGTACTATCAACATGATCATACTGAGGCTTTAATAAATCATGTCCTAATCCCTTGTCTGTGACCAGTTGCCCTACAGTCTGTGAAATAAATACAATCTTATCTTGGGATTACAACACACACCATGTGGCAACATCTGTCTACTGAGAATTGAGTGTGTATGTGTGTGTGCGAGGCTCTTAATGAGACAAAGTCCAGAATTAATGTGCGTGCAGGGCCAGACCACGTGATGAGAGACGGTACGCTGCTCATTACAGAAAGTTTCGCTCTGTGTCGGCCTCTAACGCTGCGTAGAGAACATTTAGCCAAATGTCAAACTGTTTACACCATGTGATACACATAACCCTGAGTGTGACGCAGGCTTTTATGAATGCAGGCATTTACAAATGTGCCATCCCAGAATGTTTCCCTGCGGAGCAACTGAGCTTAGAAAAACAAGCCAGTTTTATCCCTGCAAACCAAGAACTGTAGAGATCTGCCCCCTCCTCCACAGAGGAGGACGCACCAGATTAACGTCCAGACGAGGAGGCGTGTGTCACTGCCGGGGCTGGGGAAGAGTCCACATCTGACTGGCAGTCAGCTGATAGCAGGAGGATACATTCAGGCAGTGTGGAGGCAGGGAAAACCAGGTCACTGATGCTCAGAAAAAAAGATGCACATTTTTGTCCCAAAGAGAGGTGAAAAAAATGACTGGAAAATAGGATTTATAGTCTGGGCTATTTTCATTGGAGTCATAAGGTTTCCAAACTACTGTTCTTCCTCCCTGTGCTTCAGCAGTGTGCCCACAAACCCAGGAAGGACTTTTAGAGGACTCAAAATCACTGTAGCGAGAAAACACCTCCACTTTAAAAGCTTGCTTTTCTTTTATTCTTTGTGTCTGGTTTCCAACAGCACACATCAGCACAACGCACGTCATGTGTGGTTTGGAAATGCGAAGAAGAGTGACAAGTATTTGGAGACTTCAAAGGAAGAACAGATGTGCTGAAAGTCACACAGACATCCTGAATCTAACAGTGATTCGATGCACTCAGCTAAAGTGGTTATTAATGGTTTTCTGCAGGAAATCTTTAGATTTCAGGAAAATTAAAATTAAATTTTATTTATTTTAAATACAAATTTTAAATGTGCAGTTTAGTGAGTTTACGCTGAGCCTACAGTAGTTACAGTAGACATATAAAATGTAGTAAACACAAAAGCGAAAAGCGAAAGAAGGATGTACAGGTTGATGTCAGCTGTTGGCAGGGAACAGGAAGTCCCAGGTGAACACCATCAGCTGATCCTGTCTGGGCAGTGGTAAACCACAGAGCAAATACCAAAACAATCAAAGACATATACACATAAAGCCAATGCACCGTCCAGACTGAGGGAAAACTACACATGTAGTTTGCAGTTGGTTTTCAGTTGCCTGCTTTTAATCATTATTTTTATCTTTTAGGTCAGTTTACAGTCATTCTGTGTATTTTTAGTAGTTGTTTTGTTTGTTTGGTCTGATGTTAGTGGGATTCTGCCTCCTTTTGATAATTGTCTTCCATATTTAACAATTGCCCTTTGGAATTATTAAGACTTTTTTATGTCTTCATTTATGTTCATTTTCATCTTTTAATGGAGCTCTGAGTTTCAAACACGACTCCTGATGCTCCATTCACAGTCAAAGATGTGAAAATATCTCAACATTAAAATTCCTGCCCATTCCATGACCTCAGTTTTTTTTTCAGTTTCCAACAGGTCCTGAATACAACTGTAAAACTTATGAATCATCAGTTTTACCAAAGCAAGTCGAGAAGTGAGAAAACCTTCTCTTTATATTGTAAGTACATGAAATAGCAGCAGAAGAGGGAGTTACACACATTTGGCCTCAAAAGGAGCCACGCCACAGAGGCTGAAGCTCAGTCCAATAAAACACATCAATGCTTCTTATTACTGACAGATCACCTGGCTGAGCAACTAAAGCCACTATTGAACCACAGGTATATTTATAAAACCCTTACAAATGATGTTCCTGTACAACTAAACTTTAGTCACAGTTATGTTTTTGTACCGTACATATTCACTATGTTATTATTCAATGTTTTTTTTAATGAATGAATTAAATGTTACATTTATTAACAGGAAGCAAGTTGCAATGAGGTGGCTGGGCTGGATGACAGGCGGATACTGTGCAGGACCGACAAACCGCAGACCCGAGTTTGAGTCCACAGTTCTATGGTTTAGGTGAGGGGTGTTCTTGCTGTAGACTGATGTCTGTGTAGCAGGACTGTTAGATTTTTCTTTATTGACCCAGTTATTCCCTGACCCTAACCCTTTCCTCACACAAAATGTATTTGTAATCGTAGTTTAACTGTACAGCAATGTCATTATTAGTTTTGATTATAAAACTGAATAAGGCTTTTCATTAAGATCGTTCATCGTCTGCTCATAGTCTGTTCAAGTCAGGTTAGAAACACAAGCACCAGTCCAGTTGCCATGACTCAATCTCATCATGATGACTGAGAATCACAGTGTTCACTTTCTAGTGATTCTGTTGTAGGGGTAGGTGTGTGTCACATTTTTAAAAACTTGATTTATTTGCTTTGATTATTAGTGCAGCTCCCAGATTTACAAAATCAAACAGAATATAGATTTATTTAAATGTATGATTATTAGATCAGTGACTTTGATCGTATTGTCTGTTTTCTACCTTCAAATTGTCTAATTTTTTGTTGAACTAAACAGAGGAAGTGAAGTCATGATTAAACCAAGACCATGTCTATCAGTACATCTGATCATTGACCCAACATCAGGTCAGTGAAAGGCTCAGATATTCCTCTGTCCTCTCATTCTTCTCCTGCATGATTAAACCGTCCTCCATAGCCAGTCCCACTGACTATTTTTAGACGCCAATGTCAGGGAGTGCCAGCTTCCTTTGTTGGCCACAATTCACATGATGGATGAAATCATCAAACTCCTCCTTCCTTCATCCCCTCGCTCTCGCTCTTATTATTTTTCTCCCTGCCTGTGTAGCTCTAATACCACTATAATTTGGGGCAGAGAAATCCTGCTCTGTTTTCTCATGCAGAGTGTGACGAAGAGGAGAAAGAGAAGGAGAGTGAGGTTTCTCACATTCTCCTGTGACTCACACTTAAAGTTTGTGCCTGATAGATGATGACTAAGAGCTGAAGGAATTAATCTCCAAAACATGTTTAGATAGCACTGTCCCGTCAAAACCAGGGATGTCCTGACCTCAATTTGTGGCCCCAAGCAGCACTAGCACTAGCAGGACTAGCAGCACTAGTAGACAGCGTGGAGAAAAAATCCCTTTAATGGAAAAAGCAAAACTGGGTTCAGGGTGGGTGGCCATCTGCCTCAACTGGTGGGGTAAGCTTCTTCCAGAGCTACTTGATCCTAATTCACATATTAAACCCAAATGTTTTTTATGAATTAGGAACAACTGCGGAAAATTTGACTTCTGAAAGTGGCACAACGTGACCCACGCTATATTAACACTGCACTGTCTTCGGCTGAGTGCAGACTCTGGCTACAGAGAATGTATGTAAGTATGTATAGGCACACAAAGGGTACGTGCAGATGTATGTGTATATGTACTGTCCTTGACTTCTACTTGTTTGTCTCATTGTGTAAAAGGAAGCAGGTACATCAGCGCATTTCATTGTACATTGTACTAGGTATAATTGTGCATATGACAAATAAACGTATCTTATCTTATCTTATCTTATCTTATCTTATCTTATCTACATCTGAAGCCGTCACTTGCATCTTTTCCTTGTGTCTTCATCCTCCCCATTAAAGACACATGAAGAGATACAAGGAAAAATAATTTAACTAGAGGAAATGTGTTTTTAGAGACATCAGACTTTCTCTCCTCTGAACTGTCACCTGAAGCAATGTCTATTTCTGATGACTGCTCAGCACCTGCAGGATCCAGTCAGCAACAGGTTTCCAGTAAAAAGGTGTGTCTTCCACAAACGATGGTCTTGCATATCCTCAATTATCTCTCAAACTATCTATTGTTCCTCAGAGCTTCCATTACCTTACTTAACCCCAGATTAGGCAGAAAACAATATTTGGTAACTTATGTGTGTGTCTGCTGTTTGCATAGTAAGGCTATAGTATAACAACAGAAAATATTGTCTTTAGGTAACATTAAAAATGATTATATTATTATCTATTCAATAGTTGGGCACTGAAGGGCTTCACTGAAGCCCTGAATTTATTCCAAAAGACAGAGAAACAGAGAAGAGACAGAGAAAAAATAATGTCATGAAAACAACTAAACAAAATGTGAAAATTCATGGCTGGACACCATGTGCACATCTAATGGGTCGTGCTCTAGACCTATCTCGACATCTCTGTTAACATCCAACGAATACAACAACATTGGCTGTGACATCCAATAGCATATCTGCGTACAACTGTCTTCAACATTTACCAATATTTTGGTGCTAAAGTCACATTTTACAGCGAACCTGTATTTACCTTGACAGAACAGTGAAACAGTGCAGTGAAGATGACGTCTTCCTGTTTGTTTTCCCAGTGTACGCTCTGGTAGCGTACATGAAAAATGCACAACCGCTTCGTACCCAACTATTATATTTACATGTTAACAGTGTGAGGGATACATTTACTATTCAGCTCTTGTAGCTGTAATGTGTCTATAAAAAATGTTGACTTGTGTTTTGTGCTTTAATGAGCAGGTCTCTAAGTGATACTTTGGCTTTATTCAGGTCTGCCTGCTGAACTGGAGCTCAGTGTAAGCCCAGAGGCCTGGTAACGCTGGCTATCTTCTCTCCATCTACTCATACTCCACCGATGCTTGTTATTAACTTTGTGTCTTCTCTCTCCTGTAGTTGAAATTAAACCTTATGACCTGTCTTTTGTTTGGATTTAACTGATTTAACTGAGCCTGTTTTAGATTGAATAGTTTGCCATTTTGTTCTCGTTAAAGATTTGCTACCTTGGAGTTGTTGTGTGTTCACTGTGCTCACCATGTCACACTGGTCTTGTCTTGGTCTCACACCTTTACTGCCTTCACTTCCTGTTCTGTTTGTTTGTGCTGCAGGAGCAGAGCAGTTTATTTTACATCTATGATGACTGGATAATAATCATTTAATGCTGCTGCTACTACAGTGATTATACAGTGACTCAAACATAGTTTTGATTATCATGTTTTGCATCTAACAAATATAATCTCAATTGCTTTGCATGTTGCTGGGTAGTTTTGGAATTTCATAACATGGATTAATAAAATCTGATGATTTATATTTAGTTTTCTAGATCTAATTCTGGAAAGTAACAACTAGTGCAGATGGCTACCCCATCATAGCCACCTCCAGGGCCCTGCAGGGGTCTGGTGTGTGGGTCTTGATTATTGAAACTCAAGCATCACTGGTCAGAAGAATCCCCGAGCCGAGCACTTCTGCACCTCCTTCCAGCTGTACAGCTTTCTGATACTAAAACTTTTCCAGAACCATAATGTTTGGCTTCGCCTGCTTTCTTCTGCTACTGTGTTTTTGTGTGTGCTGCTATAGCTCCTCAGCTCCCATGAGTGTTGGAGAGCAACAACATGAACAAGAGCAGGGCTCCGTGTCTTGAGTGTGGCTACTACAATCTGTTGCTCTCCTGGATCACCTGTTTCCCACTGGGTGTGGCTTTGTGGCGATTGGAACTTGTGTTTAGTTGGTTTTACCCGAATTATCATTTGGGTAAAAGCAAACATTATCTTTTTGGGACTTTTTGTCAGCTTCTATTTTTCAGTATTTTCCCTGGATATTTATGCTGTTTATTATGGATAAGGTGAATATTCTAATACTTGCTGTTTGTATTACAAAAAGAAAACCTTCTGCTGTACAACACAACAAGGCACTGGATGCATCCAATGCTCCAATGCTGCCATTCCACGCTGCTGCTGGATCCAGTGGAAAACAGGGGTCACTTCACATCTTACAATGTAGGAACTCGTAGGACAGAGACCCAGGCAGTTTTTCTCTGAGCACTCTTGGTTGTTTTGTTTGGGCTTTGGATGAGGTGATGCTCACAAGAGAAGACCCCTGTTCACAAAGGTTGTGAGTCTGTGTTGGACAGGTGTGGTCTGGTAACCTTGCTGTTTTGTAACTTCCTCTATGTGAACTGAATGTTCACCATCCTCACAGATCAAAGGCTCTGCTCTGTTTCCCGCTGCAGGATGTCAGAGCGTGACTTCTCCTCCCACACTCCATCCATGCATACTAATCTGACGGCTCCTACTACTGCCACCGCCACATGCACGTGTGGGTGTGTTGTTTGGCCTCCAGCTGTAGCCGTATATATCTCCGTGTTGTTGTGTTTCTAAACTTTAGTTGCTCTTCCTGTCTCGTGTTGGGTAAGATCAGCGGCCCACACAGCTGATGTGAGAGCTGAGAAAACAAGCCCAAATAAAAGAGGAATGTGGATTTGATTGACTGCTTTTATCACAGTCGAAGGAAGTGATGAGTTAAACGTTTCATTTTAGAGCTGCTTTTTGGTGCCAGCCATTACCTGCTGTATGTTACTGCCCCCAGTGTAGGCTCCTTATTAATTTCATAACCCACAATAACTTTCATGAAGCACTTTGGTCTGGAGCAGGGGTCATTAATGAGGCTCCACCAGGGGCCAATGTCATTTGCATTTAACAAGATTTACAGTGTCATTTATTTGTGTAAGTCATTTACCCATAAAATGGTTAGTGCTTCTTTTTGCTTCTAACCATGTCAAATGTATAGGAATTCCAACTGGAGACTGTAGTGGAAAGAAGAAATGAATTTTTACAGAGAATCTACAGGGAACAATAATCAAGTTTGGGAAACTGTGTTTCTCTTGTTGTGTAAAAGGATTAAAACGAGAACAGTCACATATTACAGCCCGCAGGCTTTTATTATGCATGTTTAAAGGCTTTCCACAGGCTCCAGACAGACACTAAAACCAACACTCAAAATCTACCAAACACTTAGTTCCAGTTTGCCAGCAAACGCTCGGCAGTGTTGCACATTTGCAGTTGACTTACCTCAGACTGCTGTAAGAAACACTCTACATCCATTCAGCCTCATGGGACCAAAAACCAAGTTTACAGCAGTTTAAAGTCAGGATGTGTTTTAAAAAGAGCCATTCAACTGACAGATAGAAGATGACTTCTCCTTCCTAAGGGAATCAAAGGCCTCCAGTCACCAGACTGTCGCAGCAGAAGGTTTTCTCAGCATCTTCACGTCATGCTGTTTTTTGAGTATCATTTCAGAATGAATGACATCCTATCATGGTGCTGGTGTTCTGGTCCATACGTATAAAACAGTTTTGCTGTTTACTCTCATCGTGCTCACAGTTCAGAAGGCTTCCTTACTCTGTGGCACATGGCTCTGTGTTATTAGAGAGTTTTCTGACAGAGTGACGTTTTTGTGGTTTTTGTGTTGTTTCCCAGCAGGATGAACTGAGCTTTAGCACACAGAATCCACCTGATCCTGTCCTTTCATCCAGTGATTCACTGAGTCGTCCCACAGGCGGGGCAGGATTTCCACCACCACCACCCTGACAGCTTCACATGCTCTTATGTTGTTCCCAAGCAAAAAAAAGTCCAGCCCTGCTCTAATAACAGCCTTGGCGTGGTAGCTGAAATCCCCACAGGAGCACATACTATAGCAGCAGACATTTCTCTCTCTCTGTCACTGTTAGCTGCTAACATTTGGTTCCCAGCCATGATTCATGGAGGGGCGCTTCCCCCTGCTCCTCCTCCTCAGTCAAGAACAGGGATGGGATCAGGTTTTGTGGGAAGGGGAAAAACTCTCCAGTGTCAGTCCCAGGCTCATGGAAAGTTATCCAGCAGGCCAGGGGCAGGCTATGTTTAGATGGTGGTGGTAGTTGAGGGGAGAAGGGGGAGTGGATGAAGGGGAGAGCATATTTGTGAGAGGGGATGTTTAAATCTGGGCACTTTGCAGAGAGAGTAGAGAGCTGGAGAGAGGATGAGGAGAAAAGACAGATAAAAAAAGGCTTATTTGTCAAGCAGCACTTTTATTAAATCACATATGTGAATGTAAGGGATTTGGATTTTTCAATTTAGCAGGTCAGGAGATAATGTGTGTGTGGAAAATGTACAAAGAATTATTATTCACAGTTTTTTAGGGCGGTTTCACACCTACTTTGTTCGGTCTGGCTTAATCATCTGGTGCTTTTGGTGCAGTTCATTAAGAACAGAGGAAACAGTAGACATGGATTCTTCAGGCAGACACAAACACAACTTCAGGACTTCAAATGTGGCTGACTATTTCTGAGTGACAGCTGGTTAACCTTTTTGTTCTGACTTTCTGAGTCAGAATTTTAATACAATTTGTTAAAAATTTCTCAATATGTAGTTTTTCTACTGAATCGGTATTTGTCAGAAACCTCAGGTCTCTACAGGATGAATTTCAAACCACTATATTGAAATAAATGGCAGCATGGAAGGCTGCAAAAAACTTGCACCTTCATTGGTCCAGTCTACAGACCCAGTGCTGCTCATGTGTGCTTTTATTTACCTGTGTATCCTCAAAGAGCTCACAGTGTGAGAGAGCTCAGAAAACCCGAAGTGAGGAAGCGTCTATGAGCAGGAAAGCCAAGCTTCCACTGTGGTCGACCTACTTTCACCAGGAGCCAATCTCCACAAAGGGAAAATTGCAAGAAAAATATGGAAACCAGGCCTCAAATGCAGCACTGAGAGTCTGGTTCAGACAAACTCAAAAATGGGAAATAAACTGCTTTAAATAAACTGCTGGGAGCTCTGAAGCTTTTTTTAATTTGTGTTTTTGCATGTTTTACTTTACACTGGGATGCTTTTGATTCAGTTCAGTTTATAACTCACCACTTACACCACTGACACATAGAGGAAAAACGTTGTGGCTGTGAGGACTGTGAAGTGTCAGACATCATCCGCAGGCACAGTTTGCTCCTTAAGTTAATTCTGACCAGATAAATGACACAACTGCTTGACCAACATTTAACATTTAGTAAATTATATATTTATCAACATACGCTTAAGTCACATACAAAGTGAGCAAATAGCACAGTCACAGGGAAGATGTGGAAGTAGTCCTACTTTCTCATGAAGTGCACTTGTGTTCAACACTTTTCTGAATATTGGGAATGAGGCTGTTGAGCATGCAGAAGTAGAGAGCTTGTATCATCATGGGTACCACAGTGCTGAAGAGTTTTTCTTCTTTTTGTGTGTGAGACCACCAGATGCTGGTTTGATGGCACAGTTGATCAGATTATAGACCTGGATTAGGGTCTAGGTGAACCTGATGTGGGCGGCCACTGGATGCCAGTGCTGAAATATCATGGAAGCCCTGTCAGGAGTGTATTGCAGTAGTCAAGGCAAGAGATGACAATTTTCAAACCTCCAGATTTCTGGTTGATCCTGTGTTCTAAGGTCTGGCTGGTTAGACCAAAACTTATGTTTTGGAGAGTATTAGTTGAAGATATTTTCTGTCATTGTCAGTTTTGTCTGGTGGAAAGGCCATGTCATCAGTGTAGAAATGACAGTAAAGGCCATGTGAGTAGATGACAGAATGCAGCATATCTTAAAATGTGGTAGAGCACATGTCAAAACAAGAGATCTGGAGACAAAGAGTTGGTGGCATGTTCAAACTGCTGCTACTGAAGGAGAAGAGAAGGGGTATGAGAACAAAGCCCTGTGGGACTCCAGTGGAAAACAATGAGAGCTGGATACCTGCCTGCCACGATGCCTCAGATAAATAGGACCTGAGCCAGGAGCAATTTACTACAATAAAGTGAATGTGAGTAGTTGGTTAATTAACAGCTGGTGTCAGGGCTGGTGGACCTCTGAAAGAGAAGACCACCAGTCAAAGCTTTGGAAAACACCACACATTCTGTTTTTATTGGTGTCATGCCTCCTCGTCACTGCACACACGTGATGTCTTCATGTCTTAGTTTGAAGTACTTTTAGAAATATTCACATTTCCAATTATTCACCAAGGCTGCACTTCTTGTTTAATCCATCCCAAATAGTACAGATTTTTGATACCACTCTTTTTGTAAGGTAAACAACCTAGTTGAAAAAGGTGGATGGAAACACAGCTAGTGCAGAGGAACAGACCTGTGCTGTAAGGTGAGGTAATATTGAGATTATGACCATGCTGATGAATTTTAATATTTCTTAAAGATATTATCTTGATGGTAGCAGTAAAGGAAACATCAGGGAGGTAATAAAAAATACTACACAATGATTATTTATAAGGTAAATTATACAAAAAGCTGTTAATAAACTGTAAAATGAAATGCCGTGTTTTTAGGACTCTCATCAGCAAAAATAGACTCACCCATGTTCCTAAGCAAACTTACACTACCTCCTGAGAAGGCAGGAGGGGCTTCTGGGTAGACTGGCACCTAAACATAACCAAAGACACAGTGGGGGCATATAAATAACACCAGCCATACATTCTCAACACCTGACTGTGTAAACCCCCTCCTCTGTGTGTGAGCGGCTTTTTCTGGATACATGAAGACATATTTAAAACAAACATTTGAAGCCCAACCCACTGAAACATCAAACCCCCTTAACACACAACCACACACACTTAAACACACACACACACACACACACAACTGAACTTGTGAGGACCAAACGTAACCCTGAGTTGTTCTCACTCTCTGAAGATGGGCTCACTTGCCAAAATGTGTCCCCATTTAGTAGCAATAATGATTGACAGTGAATGATTGACAAATATGTCCTCACCTGCAAAAATAACATTAGGTGCCAATCATGTCTTCACTTGCCTGAAATGTCCATCAGACTATTTGTCTTCCCGTCCCACATGCAAACAGAAAGTGTCAACTGGTCTTAAGTTTGAAACTCACCTCTAAATGGGTGGTTGATCAGCTCCTTAATATGAATCCTGTTTTATATAGAATCCATTCATCTGTGCTGTCCACACAGAAGGCTTCACTTCACATAATTAAAAAGTGACAAAGAAATGTGTAAAATAAACATGTCCTGGTTTCCCTGCTGCTACTCTGACACTAACTTTTTCATCATTTTAAATGGGGTGTGTTTCAGTGTGTGTTTGCTTGTTTTGCATTCTGCCCTACTTTAATATCAAACATAAGAATCTGATTTATTTTCTTCTTTTCAAAATCAGGCCTGTGTCAGAGGCTCCCGGCTCAATTTTGTCCTTGTTTTTGTAGTTTGGATTCTAGATGTGCAATAAAAACATGAAAAGCCTCAACTGAAATGTGCTTCAGGGAAATTACAGCAGCAGAAGAGTCCTCATGTTGTGCTGAATCATGACTTTATACCTTTGACCTTTGGGCTCCTGTGTTACTCTAGCTGATTTGCTAATGCAGACCATCGGTACACAATCCTAAAAGGATGGAGGTTATTTTTAGTTCTTTAAAAGCGTCTCATTAGGAAGTCTATAAAATGAAATATAAGAGTCACCGTTACCAATAGCACCTGTTACCGTCAACGTTCCTGCTGCTCTTCTCTGATGCAGGCTGGAGTTTTCACTTCTAATGTACAATCCCCAGTTTATTCCAAAACATCCTCTGCTTCTGATGGTCTGATGAGAGCTGCAGTCTCTGGTTTCATCTTGCACTAGATCAGCTTTCTATGATTTTACATGTGAACTAATTCTGGTTGGATCTGGTGCTGTTACTGAAAAACTTGAAATGCCAAATTCTGTAACAGGCAAAATTGAGCAAAAAGTTAGTTAATCACATGCAGTATAAATGTCTGGTGCATATCACATGTATAATGTACTAATTCCACAAATTTCATTTTCGTTTCATTTTTGTAACCAATTACACTGTTACATGTTATGTTTTTAAAGTTAGTTTTGTCATTTATCTAAAGCAAATGAAGGACACTTTAAAACACGATTACATTTTGACAATGTAATGGATTTAAATTAGTAAAACTATTTAATATGAAGTCTATTAAATAGAGCAGCCAAACCAATTATTAAAAAGTATTATCTGTTACTACAGGTTGTGAACCGATCGCTGAGGTTGTGTGGGACACAATTGCTTAGACCATAAGCTGCATAGACCCACATGTGACAAACAAAGAAATGATGCGTATGCACGTCCTGTGTTGTCTCACCAGGGTTGTGTAATATTCCTGGTAAATATTTGTTGCTTTTAATAATCAGAGCGAGAAGCTGTAACTTGTAACCTCAGTTAGATTCACTGGGAGTCACTCACTGCATTGGTTAAATTCCACAAATGTGAATGGAGCTTTGACATGGTGTGGTGTCAGTGATTTTCAGACATGCCTGGACATGTCTTCTAACATCAGTGCACACAGTTCTCTTTTTTTAACTGTCTTCCAAACTAGTACACACGCTAGTGTGTAAATCTGCATGTGTGCAGATGGTGCAGACAAAGATATGTGAGCAGCGAAACGCTATCTCCATGTATTTTCCTATAGCTCAAAGCACATGGCCTCATGTGTGTCCCTGTATCGGGTGTTGTGGTAATCAGAGCAGCCTGGCCTGTGTTCATGTAAACCAGCCCAGAGTCAGTTATATTTAGACTCGGGGGGTCAGCGCTGTCTTGACCCCTTCAGCTACACAACACGTTCCCAGCTCCGCCTCAGGTTACGAGCTGCTCAGTTTAGCTCAACCGATGTCGGGGAACTGGCTGGTGAACAGTTTGGATTTATAGGGAGGGATAAAAAGGACACCTCTGTGTGACACTACACCAAGCTGAAAAAAGAGCCAGGGAGAACTGAGGCAGGAAATCCAATCAGGAGCACGGGAACAAGGCCAAAGAATTGACTAAGCAAACAGGCTCGGCGTGCGATTGCTGCCTTTAGATTTGGGCATCTTGTTCCATATGAAAATCAATTAGCCGACATTAAACCTGAGCTGTGCAGTTCATCACGGTGAGCATTTCTGTTCTGCTCTGTTCTGTCCAGACGAGAGGGCAGTAGATGTTTCTTATTCAGTTGTTGTGACTGAAGAAACCTCTGCTCTGGTGTAACTGAGTCCAGATGATAACTGGCTGGTTAAGTAACACTGTTCTGCTCCTTTTCCTCTCTGTGGTGTTGAATTTACTGTGATGAACGATGGACAAGAGGTTTGCATGTCTTCGTGTATATAATGTCTGAGCAGGAACATACACAGTGCTTGTTGTTTCTCACAGGGATCATCTGAACGTATTAGCAAACAAGCTTAGCAAGTGTGCCTTTCCACAGGGCATCAGAACCACCTATAATAACTCTCAGTAATATTTCATTAACTACACGACTTACATTATTCTTACACAAATAAAGGGTGTCCTCAAGCCAACAATCTCGCTGAATCCATACAACTGTTGCAAATTATCACAACAAAAGCAAGTGGAATCTCATGTATACAAACAATGTTTTATTCTGAATAACAGAAATAATAAAATTTAGTTTTGTGAAAGTGGAGCACATCGATTTGGCAAAGGCCTTCCTGATGTGACCATTACCAGGCTTTGGTCCGGCACTCAGAGCAGCACCTCAGGGGCTGGGGGTTAGTGGACATTCTGGGGGTTGAGTGTCTTGTCTAGCGACACTTCGACCCTTGGGTCAAGGGGTGACCACTCTATCTATTGCACCACTGCCACCCCTTGGGAATAACATAGCACTACACTGAGAAATGACTGTGGTTAAATGAGGCAGACTGGTAACCAATTCACATTGGTTTGATCTACAGTATGAATCAGGCCACGGGCCACGCTGTCCGTACCCAAACCTGAGAAGTACACTGTATTTCATGTCTAAATCTGATGTAGCTGAGATTGTCCATTGTTATTCTTCAGAAAGCAACACAGCCACATCATCATTTTCATTGTAGTAGCACTTTGGATTAGACTGAAAACCGCACATGTTTTCAGTCCTTTTTTAGTCCTACATTTTGGCCACAAGTGCAAATACACCTGATAGACATAGTTTCTAAATGTCCCCAACACTGACCCAAATGCTTGGGTACCAACAGGTCAGAAATAGAAACATCTAATGTAATAATTTTACCATGACTCAATGTGAACATCAGTTCATAAGTAAACTTAGTCATAGAAATCTTTGCATTGATGCCACCTTAATGATCAAAGTTGCCATATTTGTGTTATATTAAAATTAGTTTGATGATTTAAGTCATTTAAGTGAAAAATATGAAAAAACATCAGGAAGGTAAATACTTTTTCACAGCACTGTAAGTTGCTCTGTCATGTCTGGAAGGTGTTGAAGGCCTCAGACTGTGGAGGATGTTCAGAAGAGAATTTGTCCTTTGAGATCTGATCCACCGGTTTTAATCCGACTCCATGAAAACTTCTTTTCGCAGCCTCCCTGGTTATAAAGCAGTGTCCTCAGTCCATCTGTTGAAACTGACAGCTCCACGGAGCCAGAGGACAACTGCATCCACACGCTGCTGATAATAGATGTGCGTGTGTGTTTCCTGGAAACATTGTGCTGTGCCCGATCAGGAACTGGGGGCTTGCCAGCTCAGCACACTGAGCTGTCCGTCCGTCCTCAAAGTGACTGCTGTTATTCTACTCCGAGGCTGGCGAACATCCATCTGTACCACTCACTCAGCAAATCTGAGTCACACACACACCTAGAGGGCAAAAAACGAATGTCCAATCAAACAATGTTGACTTGCATCACAGCAGAAACACCACTGCGCATAGAATCATCTTAGCATTTCTCCACTTTTATAGACATTGGTTAAATCTCATTCTCTGTCAGACGTACATTAGACACAATAAAAGCTCAGCTGGGATTTAAACCCAGGGTCTCTACATTCAAAGTGAGATTCATAATGTTAGTGCAGGCACTGGTCGTACCTCTCGCCCTGTTGACAGGATTACTGGCATGCACGATCAAACCCCGCCACATGATCCGAAACGCAGCAGCACGTCTTATTTTTGATCACGCCACTCCTCAGATCTGTAGATGGTGGAATGAGCTGCCGAACTCTGCACGGTCAGCAGCCTCGCTCCTCATGAAACTGACACACTTCTTCTGATACACTTCGCTTTAATGTTTGTCTCCTTGACTTCATACTTTGCTGCCTTATACTTCACTTGTAAGTCGCTTTGGATAAAAGTGTCTGTTCAATGACTAAATGTAAATGTAATCCCAGACCAACAAGTCATCATCAGCGAGAAACAACTTTCCCTCAGCTGAGGTGAGAATCTGTGAGAGAGTCAGCACTCGGCCATGAGTTAGTGAGTGAACTGAATCGCAGCAGAAACACGGTCTGGATGGCTGCTTCACTGATTAACCCATCCTAATGGGAGAACTCAGGAGGATACAATTCTGAATGGAGATGCTCCAGATTAAAGACAATTCAGAGCCTGGAAGACAAAATCAACAACAACAGAGTGAAAACTGAAATATAATACAGAGACATACAAAACATAAAATTATGTCAGGTAACTCCTGGCATGAGGTTTAATAATATGTTAGCTCAGTGCTAACACATAATGGGATTTACCAATAACATGCTAATGGAAATTAGCATTGTTACTGCAGTATTACGAATGGGCAGCACAAAGTCAGAGTTGTGGTTGTGACTGTAATGAATCATAGTAAAAAAGCCAGTTTATACAATGGATCAAAAAAAGGCAGGTACTCACAACACAGATATGAGCTTCATGATTTTTCATTGCAGCTCTTAGAGCAGCCTCTGCAGAACGGCCAATAGGAGGAGGTTTAACCATCAAGGACTTACTTAGTTACTAAGATGGATCATTTGTGCACACGATACACCTGTTGCAATTAACCCTGTGGTTTCCCATGTTTAAATAATTCAGCAAAGAGAATGTAAAGACGTTAAAAGCAGAACATGAAGGGACATGAACTGAATGGGACATTTTAACTTTATATTACAGAGTATAGGTGGGGTTTGGCTGCCTGTCAGATGTGATATAGACAGACTTTTTAATAACAAGATGTTCCCTGGTTCACCTTCCCACAGCAGTGATGTGGCTTTACCTGGTGACAGTGGGGCGTGGACGATGATATGTTACCCTCTGATTGATCGCAGCACCGCTTCCTTTTTGCTGTCCTCTTCGGTTATTGCTCCTGCAAGCGTTTCCTTCAGATGAAGTCGCTGACTCAGACAATGAGATGAAACCCCAGCAGCATGGTGCCTGGCCAGCAGCCTGTCAAAATCTAACAGAAAACACCACCACCACTGATCCTCAAAGACACTGGTGTTTGATTACAGTGACATTCTGTGCCACTGAACCCCTCTGATAAGCTCAGAGTCCTGGCCTTTTAGCATAAAGGTGGTTCACTGGTGTAGTGATTCACATCCAGAACGCAAGTGTGTAATCTCTTAAATGAAAATTGACTGGTGCTGTCAAAGATGACGCTATCCCTAAGCACAGTTGGAGCCTGTGCATGGAGCTGCCATTATTTTAATTAAACTGGGCCAGCGGAGGTGTGAGGACAGACCATGAAACACAGGGTGAAGGCACACGCTTTAATTCTTTCTTCTTATAGCAGAAACAAAGAGGATTAACGTTTAACACCTGAAACCATATTTGTGATTAAAACCACCAGGATAGATTCGACAGGATGAGCGACGCGATGTTAAATCTGAAAGCAGCTGTTAACAAAGACATCAGGAAACACTGAAGTGAAACAGGATTAGCTCAGCAGCTAATTTACATTTAGGGTCCCAGCACAGCAAGAAAAACAACAAGAGAGTTATATGACAGTCATGCAGACTTTAAACACTACAAACTAATGATTCCATTACAACATCAATGAACACATCCTAGTAGATTTTTACCACATTTCCATATGTGTGTGAGATGTCACACAGTTTATTTCCACAGAGAAGTACTGCTGATCATGTGTTTAGGTAAGGTTTTACTTGTAACTGAGTATTTCTACACCACAGATGCTTTTATGTAAGTAACAGAACTGACACTCTTGTCTATGGCAGATGGTTTATTCAGAAGCTGCGACCGAGAACTGTAAAAGCTATTTTACACGTTGTTATATTCTGCTTTCAGAATTTTGTGAAGTTTGGTGCCAGTGTTACACAGTATAGAGGTGAACATGTGTTTGAGTAGCAGCTACTAGTGAAACACACAGGTTTCAGTGTGGCCAATTTATTTAGTTCTCAACATTTTTTAAAAATGCTAAATTGTTTGACAACAAGCATTTGAAGTTTGTATGTGTCTGGTTGGAGCTCCTCACCAGCTACACCTCCACCCTCTCAGGTCAGCTGCCACTGCCCCACTCACAGCTGGAGGTAGTTTGAGTCTTCATGTGTCTTTTCTTGAGCAAAATGAAATTTGTCTACTTTTTCCACAGACAAAACCAGAAAGCAACAATATGTACAGACTAGCAAGCCTAGCCAGCTGTTCCACCTGAGCAAAGTTCAGCCCACAGGAAGACTTCCACAAACTGGCCAATCAGAACAGAGTGGGAGAGGGGTAAGGTGGTCTTAAAGACACAGGAGATTTTTTTGGTCTGAAGGCCAGAGGAGATGTCCCATAAAGAGGCATTATAACGTGTATTTGCTTATTTTAAAGCTGCAAATCATATATTTTTTATCAGTGGAGAATAAAACATAAACCCTAAATTAAGCACAATGTGGCCACTTTAACAACTACCATGCTTTATTTAAATAATCCTGTTATTTTGGCAGATTTTTTTTTTTTTATCTGATGCTGTGACTCAGTCGGATTCTGCAGTCACTGACATGTGGTGACTGTTAGGTTCATCTCTGGCTGTTCACTGATCAGCCTAGATACCAGCAAACATTACTAGGATGCTTTTGCAGGGTGGCAGGGTGCTGAGTAGAGAACTGTGGTGGGTGCTAGCCTCAAAATATCAGTTCCCATTCAGACCCCCAGCAACAGTGTGGTGTTTACATGCAAACAGCTCATACAGCACCTGGTGACGACCCTTAAGTTAAAACCAAACAACCTCATCAAAACTAAATGCTGTATCTACCCCAGTCCCTAGCCTAACCCTAACCTAAGGCTGATTCTCACCTCCACCCTAAAGTCAAGGTTTAACCGTCCAAGAACCTTTGAAATTCTGAGGCATGAGGCTGAAATGTTCTTTAATGGGTTCAAACTATACCTTGTTCACAAAATGACTTACACACACACACACACACACACACACACACACGCAGAGCAATCCTCCTCCTCATGTAAAGCAGAAGTGTGACAATCACTCTGCAGGCGTCTTAACAGTTGGCTGAGTGCTGAGCCATAAATAAACATGGTGACAAAACAAGTGCACAGACACACACAAGCAACAGCCTCGGGTTAGGGGGCGTCAATGACATGAGGAACATCCTGTGAACTTTCTTTCTTGATTCTGCTCAGCAGGAACTGATCAAAATAGTGAAACATAATCTGCAAAAAAAGTGACGACATTTACTGTACGTCAGGGACCAGATCCAGAGGGGCAGCACGGCAGGGTCGGGGGTCTGAGTCCTGATCCTTTGGCTGAACAGATGTTTTATGAGCATTTTCGAACGAAGTGCAGTAGAAATACACATGTTGACCAACAGTCCAAAGACACACAGTCAGAAAGACATGTTAACCAATGCCCACGCTCTAAATAGCCCTTTTTACACTGCCACTTCAAGGTGGCCTCACCACGCCAATACCTCCTCACTGTGTTTGTATGAGAGGTACAAAGGGGGGAGATGTGCAGACCCTCCTTTAAGCCACCTCCAGAAATAGTGTCAGAGGTGAATCAGAGGTGTGAAAGAGCAGAGGCAGCGTCGGGTGTTGGGCTGTTTCTCTGTGAGAACATAAGCCCAGAAGCTGAACATGTGTAGAATAAATCACACAACAACAAACTCACGTGTCTCCGTCTGCTCTGTCCACTTTGAGTAAGACTTTACAGCGGCTCCCTGGGTTTTCGTCTGGACCCTCCCATAACTTTCTGATGAATGAATGTCGCCACTACACAAATGGATCTCTGTTTTCCAGTCGTTCGAGATATTTTTAGGTCATTTTGCCCGTAACTCATAGCATTTATATGGAAGCAGCCCAGGAAACATGGAAGAACTGACTTGCAGCAAAGGTTCAGCTGCAATTATGTGGTCTGCACTTGAACTAATCGGATACCAGGGCCCTCCCAGCTAATCAATATTAACATATTATTTAGACAGCTCTAGTTAAAAGACAAAATAAGTTATTAACTTATTAAAACACACAGTGTCTCACATAATTAACTGGCATCTCTGTGCATCTTAATGGTGCATGTTGGCGAGAAAGAACCCTTTAGCAGAGATGTCGGAGAGGTTAGGAGACCCTGGGAGACAATTTGGTTTGAAATTTGGTTTCTGGTACAAATCAGGTAGTGACACAGTCATTTGAGCTTCGACTGGCACTGATTTCTCATCTCATTCATCTCATCAGCTCCCTTATACCAAAGTACAAGATACATTCTTTGCTGTACATTAGTTGTGGAAAGATCAAATGTCTTGGTTGTTAATGTTAGCTTTAGCGCTTAGCTAGCTAAATAGCAATAACAGCATTTATCAATCACTCTACTTTAAACAAATCTAATAACTGATACATTGATTATAACCCCCAGCCCCTGATGCAATCTGTTCTTAGTTATAGACCACGGGTGTCAAACTCCAGTCCTCAAGGGCCACAGCTCTGCTTGTTTTCCATCTATCCCTGCCTTACCCTCTGCCTGGATTACCTGGATCAGGTGTGTTCAGCCAATCAGAAGCTGTAAGTCCAGAGATGGTTGGAAAACAAGCAGGACTTGAGTTTGACACCTGTTATAGACCAACAAAGAGTTGAAGCCAGAGTGAAACCAGTTGTCATGGCTGGGAGTTGGTTCTTTGGCTGTGGAAACACAAGGACTTGTTCGAAATCAGTAAATTAAGCACTAGGACCAAACCAGCACTAGAACTATCTTGGAGAAAAAAGTATAATTTGCTCCTTTTGTTTCCTTCTATATTACTTCTTTCCTTACACACACTCAGTTCCCTGTGAAAGACACCATCTTCCTTACTTCTTCCTCTTTCCTCACCCCCTCCTACCCCTTGATGGTCGCCACACGTCAGTGATAGCAGCTCACTTTCAAAACCCACAGACCTGCTACGTCATGTTGATTGTTGATGTGTTGACGCGGTGGGTATTCATGTAGCTACCTCCCACATTCTTACGCAGGGGATCAACAGGTTAAAGTTCCACAAAGACGCAGAGAAACTCAAAATGAACACAAAGACAAAAGAAATGACCACAAACGCAAAAACGATCACAGACTTGACACCCAAATCGACCAAAAGGCTTCAAAAATGGTTATACAGTATGAGGCCAACAATTAAAAAGACACAATGACCCAGGCTTTTTGTAAGCCTGCTGTCTCCAAAACCATCCGTCCATCCATTTTCTGAACTGCTTAGTCCCTGTAGGGGTGAGGGTGTGCTGGAGCCTATCCCAGCTGCCATATGGGCGAGAGGCGGGCTACACCCTGGACAGGTCACCAGTCATCATAGGGCCACATATAGACAAAGACAACCATTCACATTTTCACTCACACCTACGGGCAATTTAGAATCTCTAATCAACCTGATTGCATGACACTCTGGCACCACGGTACCGTCTGTCTCCAAAACCATCCATGAGTATTTTTGATCACCTCAAAAACTTGGATTTGGATAAAGTCACTTTAGACGAGACACTTTTCTAGTCTGGTTAAGTGTGAAGATGAGAGATACGTTTTGAAAAACGTTCGTCTGTCCTCTTTCACTTCATCCAGGGTGAAACGAAGCATCAGTTTGTTAGAGTTGCTTCATTTTCTCCCCCCACCCCCTCCCCTCTCCAAACTTCGTGGCCTACTTTTTCTGCACTTTGAAAAATTGTCTTTGACGAGGGTTGGATGAAAGTTGTCAGGGTTGGGTAGGGGGAGGCGGGGGAGCGCCGGGCAGAGGAAACGAGTGAAGGCTTGCCCCTTTATCTTCCTGCCCAGACCTCCATCATGTCTGACTCTCCCTCCTTGTTACTATCTTTTCCTCCCTCTCTCTCTCTCTCTCTCTCTCTCTCATGTTGTGAGATTACTCATTGGCACAGATTCTTGCATGTAGAATAAAAAAACAGCTCAGTTTTATGTGACAGACTCTGAAAGTGTGATGAAACACACACAGCAGCCGCTTTGATGCTGTGTCAGAGTGTGTGGTGAATTTTCAGACACAGAAATGACATTTTGAACAGTTGATATTTAAGCATGGAGACTGTCACTAACATTGACCCAAGTGTAAGTGTTTCCTGTTGGTGGACAAAGCACTGCAGCTTTGGAAGTTGTTTTTTGGCAACACTATAAAAAAGTGTGGAAGCAGGAAGAAGACACTAACGTTTAAAATAATGGTTTGAAGAGTACAGCAGATATCTGTGTTTAATCTGTGAAGAAATCTGTTCCCAAACGTATGGGTTTGTAGAGAGGTGCTGTTGAAATCTCCTGTGAAGTCAGACTAGAGGGTGAATACGTGACTGAACCCTAAAAGTACCTGTCCATACCCAAGAAATCTGCAGTCATATTTCACACAAATTCTTTAATGATGTAGAGTCCATCTGACAAACCAAGTCATATTCCAGAGACATAATAGTTAATAAGTTAGACACTAGTCCACTTTTTGAAGCTATTTAGGACATTCTGCACTGTCCCTGAAATTATTATGGGATATATCATTTGTTAAACAAAGATCAACAATGCTAAATTATTTTTAGAAAACCTACCATCCTCATATTAGCATGTGGGTCAAAGAGCTGGATTTGCAGTTAGTAACAGAGGTTTGGCTTTTTTTCTGAAATGCAACCCCAGCTGACCTTGTCACAAGAAACCTACAAAGTAAAAGTATAATATAAAATGCTAACAAAGCATAACTCCAACGTTTGTTCTGCTGCATAGTGTGATCTTACATTTCTTCAAATCACTATTGTATAATGACTGACTGGAAGCACAATGCTACACGTCTTCTCCATGGATCATTAAGGAACAGCCTTGGTCAGTTAGCTTGAACGTGCATGTAGCAATTAAATACACATTTAAGCTGGGTGACATCTCACATGCTGGTGACCTGCATTTTCAGTACACTGCACCTGATGCTGACATGTATGTGTGTGAGTTCAGAGAGGTCAGTTAGAGCCCATTAGGCAGCTGCCAAGCCACACGTGTAAATCTTCCACCTCATTAGCTTCATGCTGTCAGGCTTTCAGAAGAACACGCTTCCTGTTCATGTATCACAACACAGCAACATCCAAACACGCTGACACGGCGCCTAAAATCGTTCGAGCTATTAATCAATCCATCAATACGTCAGACAGCAATCCAATGAGCTGTGCAGCCTGCTGACAGGTTAAGGAGCAGATGGAAAATGAACTGACGTCAACTTTAAAACAGGTCAACGCAGAGGGATCAGGTTTTTCTCCTGAAAAGGTTTAGATGGTGAAGAATGTGGTTTAACACAGGGGCTGGAGGCTGAATGATCAGTGATGTGAGACATTTTGATTATCTTCACGGCAGGACTAAAGGTCTTTACACACCAGAAGTGACGCAAATAAACCATATGAAAAAAGGCGAATTAAACACACCACAAATATTCACATCAAATGTGACGTGAAAATACCAGTAATGGCTCTGAAAAGTTCCATAAGAATGTTGCAGCTTGTCCTAGCGCAGCTGTCCAGCCGTCATTCTCCACATTGTCCTTTTCTATTGTTTTTATTAGTGCAGTATCAAAACTAAATTGATCAGACTGTTCACTGTTGACAGATGTTGAGTGACGTTCCAAAAGGCAGCACTGTGATTGATCTACCGCTGATGAAATTCGTTCAGGAAATTCGCCTCTAGTGTGTAATGACCTAAACCCAGAGCTCTGTTGTTAGTTTCTCCTTGTTTGCATGTAAAATTTAAGTTCACGTTTGGTTGTGTATAGGTTTTGTGTACAGGCAGGTGCAGAAGAGTGAGTGTTAATGGTTTAATGAGGAACCCCTTTTGCTCTTGGTTTCTCCTGTCCTCACTGGTCTACTGATGTCTAAAGCCCCCCCTCTGTGAGTTGTGCTGATGACTGCTTCTCTGAAAAGCCTCTTTGCTGTTCTGTTGCTAGACATTTTCTGACATTTATACATGAAACAATAGTTTGACTTGATGATACATTATAGGAATAAAGATTCAGAACAGTTGAAAAGGAGGAGCAGTCGTAACTGTATCTGTTGGGACTATGTCAGACAAATGACTGATAGAATCTAACTACTATTACTGAGGATTTGTCTGGTTGGTCATCAAAGTGTGATTACTGAGTTTCATACTGTCATTGTCCCACACTGGAAATGTTATTTTCTGAGGCTCAAGGCTGTTGTACCGTATTACTCTTGTCTCAGACTTTACCACTTGTTTTGCTCCCTTAAAATTAACTGATGATAAACTTATTATAAAACCGATATTTTCCAGTTTTCTTGTCAGCACTGAGTGTGTGTGTACAGTTTGGATTACCTCTCTTGGAAGTGGAATGACTGGAGCCAGGTTACTGAAAAACAAGTTAATGCAGTCATTGTTTATGAGGCATTTAGACTCATAAGCTTTGGGCCACACAGTAAAAGAGTGATTTATCATTACACTAACTGTAAACTATCTAAAATTGCAGTTGGTACTAACTGTAAGAGGCATCGCTCGCATGTCTGTGACTGAAGGTTTGTGCGTTGTCATGCTGCAGTGCACTCCACTCTCTCTTCCTGTTCTGGTTGTTGTTGCAGATGACCGTTTTACTACAGGAAGCGAGACAGGAGTTAGCTGGTGTGTATTTTTTCTCCTTCAACCACAGCGTGACAGAGAGCTGAGTTCACCACGGCCAAGGAGGAAGCAGCCGTTGGGTTTGTTTTCATCGTCTTCTGTCCTTTATTCGGCCTGAAGCTAAACACACACTTCTTCTTTTAGATCAGAGCCATTTGAACAAATAGCTGAAGAGGTGATGTTGGTTTAAAAGCAAATGACGCACACGTTACAAAAATTTCAGATTTAGATGTTCTATCACAGAGTGTGGTCATAAACATCCCAGGATATTAAATGATGTTCTATAGACCCACTGATATAAACAAACTGTGTATTATGTGCAACACATGACAAAGTGATTGTCCTCTGCAGACATTGGTTATAAATGAGTAAAAATGATCACAGAGGAACATTATATATTATTATATTTCTTCTTCCTGTGCATCTGTTGGTGGGAAGTTTCACCATATTGTGACTTCCACATCCTGTTTCACTCACAATCACAAGATTAATAAACCAATAATGGAAAAATTAAAGCTATTAAAAGTAAAAACAGTCCACACCTTCTACAGTGTACTGTCATTATGTTTTCCATCCATCATCTATACCTGGTCTCAGGGACGGCGATTCTCGACCTGGCTATTTCTGCCATATGTCAAAGTGTCCCTGGACAACACGAACCCCCACAATGTCCACTAAACCCCAGCTGCTGAGATTGTACAAGCCAGTGTACTCTGAGTCTCAGTGCAGTTTGGGAGGGTTGCGTCAGGAAGTGCATCTGGTGTGAAACCTGTGCCAAGTCGATGTGAGGAAAATGGCCGCAGTATTTTGAACAGCAACAAGCCTCTGTGGCACAGACGAATAACTGAATTCATATTTTGAATCGATGAACATTCTAGCGAGAAGACGCAACTTTCTGTGTGGGAATCATTGAAATTAGGAAACAAAATTATAGACTCTTCCTACAGAGTGGTCAGCTCGACTGCACCTGTCTACCTCAACTCCCTCATTCAGATCTACATCCCTGCCGCCCACTGCGCTCTGTCAACAAACGGCGTCTGGTGGTTCAGTCACAGAACAAAAAATCCACTGCAAAGCTCTTCAGCTCTGTGGTCCCACAGTGGTGGAATGAACTGTCCAACTCTACGCGATCAGCAACTTCACTCCCAATATTCAAAAAACTGCTGAAAACAGAACTTTTCCGCAACTTTCTTTGCACTTAAAATGCACTTTCATTTAAAAAAAAAAAAAAAAAAAAAAAAAAATACACTCATATCTCATTAAACAAACACACTTCTCCTGCTAGTACTTTACTTTGCTTTAGTTTTTCTCCTTGACTTAGAGTTTTGCTTGTTTTGTACCTCACTTGTAAGTCGCTTTGGACAAAAGTGTCTGTTAATGACTAAATGTAAATGTAAATGTAGAAAGTAGCTGAGCTTCTCATTTTAGTTCCAACTTTGCCTAGTTATAAGTTTATTAAAGGGTTCAACCGCATTAATTGTTACGCAGAGATTAGTGAGTATAAACAGGTGGAACTCCTTCATACTGCAGATACCTTTGGGAATATGCTTGTGCAGGCACTAGTCATATTTCACCTTGACTACAGTAACGTCCTACTAACAGGACTCGTAACATCAGCAATAAAACCTTTGCATATGATCCAAATGCAGCAGCATGTCTCATTTTAGATCAGCCAAAACTGTCGCATGTAACTCAACTGCCCATCTCACTACACTGCTGCATGAGATTTAAAGCTCTGAAACTGGCTACAGAGTAATCAGCTGGACTGCACCTTCCTACCTTAACACGATCATCTAGGTGTACAATCTCTCTTGCTCACTACGCTCGGCCAGCGATTGCTTGAACTCAGTGGTGCCATGATGGAGGAATGAGTTACCAAAGTCTGCTACCTCACTCACTGTAATCAAAGAACCCTCCTTTTGACTTGAGCACTTTACCTTCAACCTGTGCTCCCAGAATTAGTTCTTGCTGCACCTCACTTGTAAGTAATCTGCCAAATGGCTACATGCAAATGTAAATGTAACTAAATGACTCATTTAGATGATGAAACAATTTAAGGGTTAATGTTCATATTTAATCTCACACTAGATGAGGTGTTGTTTACTACAGATGTAAATTTTCTTAAACATATCACTGACTTATTGTAATACGTAAAGAGAGGATTTCCTTCCATCGTGATTACTCTGACTTTTGCTCTGATACATAAAATTAAGACAACCTGAGTAAACACAACATGAAAATAGCTCATGTGCAGCACTCAGGGTTGTTCTGTTTTTGGTGTTTGTATAAATGAGGAAGGAAGTGTGTGTGCAGCCTGCAGACGACAGTGTGGTTGAGATATGTATGTCAACAAAACAGACTCTGTATTGAAAGAGGTGTGAGCTCAGTTTAATGTAGCAGGTCGCTGCTGCACGTTTCATTTAGAAAGTCACTAGCAAAATTCCTGCTGTTATTGGACTCATGTAACAACAGAAACGACTGCATCATCAGCATAACTGGACCCAGCAATGTTCTATTCTATGTGTTAGAACTAATAAAATGTTCTGGTTGTGAATCCTCTACTGGACCAGTCAGACCCTCTGAAAAGCCTGACGTGGCTGCTCCCCGTCAGGCTGGCTAAGCCTCACCAGCATCTTTACTCAGCATTATCCTCCATAATCCAGCTGGGATTACCCGCTGAAAGGTCACTGTGAGGTGAGGGAGTGTGAACACTGAAATGTAAATGTTAGCATGGGTCAGCTCTGTCACACTTTCTGTTAGGCTTTTGTCAGGCTCATGTGAACACTAATGACATTTAACTTTATCTTCGACATGTAAGAGCTACAGGAAGTGTCTGTTCCTCGTTTTGACTCTAGTAGCAGCCTTAGGTTTGTCTGGCCAGTGGCTCTGATGATTGATTAGACTCAATATTAATCTGTGTTCCTCTGGCTGGTTTGATTAGTTGACAGATTTTTAGAGATATACAGTGTAACACCATCTGCATACAGTCATACATCAAATCCATGTTTTTTATTAATATATGTGAATATATTCTGCACTGCTGAGGTGAAAATGACACCCTGGGCCTTGAGATTCAGGCTCTCCCTCTTCACACTGTCACACACAGGAAGTGAGAGTCATAGTAAAGAAGTGAGAGTGTTTCTGAGGTGAGGCAATGACATCAGCTCAGGTTTGACGGTTGTAAGATTTTCCCGCCATTCGCTTGCTCACATGACAGCGGTGACCCAACGCTCAGAGCTCAGGGTTGATCTGTGTGTGTGTTGTTGTTCCAAATGCGGAAGGAAATGTCTGCAGATGACAGTGCGGCTGAGGTGTGTTCTGTACAGTCAAACCACAGAGAAGACAGAACAACTGCCGCACAGCATGCAGCCGCTACACTTGTTACAGTGTCAGATCCAGAACACAGTTAGATCTGCAAACGACAGTAAAAAAGAAGCAAGCTGTACTTTATTAAGTTTTATTAGTTATAAAAAGACAAACACCTTTAGGAAACATAAAGGTGTAGCGCCTCCTACAGGTCCTAATGTTTACAAAAGCAAAGTGAACACAACAGACAGATGAAGTGAGAAAAAAGGTGTAAAGTTTGTCATGAAAAGTAACTCTGCCTGTTGTGGCCCCCAAAAATCCCTGTTCTAGTTCAGTACTCTCTGATGTCGTTCTGATGAAACAATGTCAGACTCCGTAGTTTTCTCTGGTCCCCTTCCCAATCTGACCAGTGATGACATGTTTAGCCGCATGTCATCATTTAACCGCTGGCTGTCTAGGTGGTGTCCCGCTAACAATGTGGGTTATATAGACAATTGGAAATGTTTTTGGGGAAAACCTGGGCTGATAAGGAGAGACGGCATCCATCCTACTTTCGGTGGTGCTGCTCTAATTTCTAGAAATATGGCTGATTCTATTAGACACCCTAAACCCTGACAATCCAGAGTGGAGCCCAGGATGCAGAGACCCAGTCCTACACTCCTCTCTGCAGCCTCTCAGCTGTCACCCCCCCATAACTATGTAAACCCTATAGAGACAGTGTCTGCTCCCAGACCACCTAAATTATATAAACCAATGATCACCAGAGGAGTGGTTCATAAAAACTTAATAAAAATAAAGACCACTCCTCTTACTGAACAAAATAAAAACAAAACAATAAAATGTGGACTATTAAATATCAGATCTCTCTCGTCTAAATCCTTGTTAGG
>OMLM01000804.1:15938-30994 GCA_900302695.1 Helostoma temminkii | reverse complement strand
GGGTGGGGAGAGGAGGGAGGAGGTGGTGGGAAAAAGGAGCACCAGGAGTTACGCCAGGCCCTGGACAGGCTGCATGCAGGCCGGGAGCTGACTAACACCTGGAGACTCGACGAGGAAGCTGAGCCTGAGGAAACACAACGAGCACGTGTGAGACGACGCGTCACAGTCTGTCTGCTGGAATATGGAATAAAATAAACAACTAAACAACATTAAATAACTAAATAACAACATTATTTCTACATAAATTAGTTTAAGTGTATTTATACTTTCATTTAAAAATGCAACATATTCCACTAAATTAAGATTTATAACAACATTGAACCTGTGAATTAAGGTTATTTCTACATGTGCACATGTGACGTCAGATGTTTCAGGTCTCTGGAGCCACAGGGACCTGAACTCAGCACTGCAATGAATTATGGGGGAAATAATCTGATCGGGCACCTGAGCTAGTTTCACGTCTCATTTCGTCTGAGATACGTTTGATTTTGTGGTCGGATTAATTTACACTCCCTCAGTTTGATCAGACTAATCAATGACTTCAATGAAACTACGAAGAATCGGATCACAGCAGAAATCAGAGAACATCAGATGTAACGATCAACCCTGCAGTGACCGGGTCATTAATCACCTGACAAACACCAGAACTGTTCTCTGGGTCCTGTCACTGCACTGAGCATGTGCAGTAGCGAAGCAGCAGAGGGAGGATCCTGTGATAACGACGAGTTTTCTGTGTTACAAGGTCACAGAGACACAGACGCAGCCTCCTGCACACACACTGTGCACAGTGAAACACACACACACACACAGCTGCACACACACACTCCTGCACAGTGAAACACACACACACACAGGTGCACACACACACTCCTGCACGGTGAAACACACACACACACACACACACACACAGATGTTTACAGCTGTGTCACCATGAAGCAACTGATAAAGTTCTGCATAACAACCACAACTGCAATACAAACCACACACCTGCTGCTGCAGGAGCAGGAAGTGCTGCAGCAACACTACACTACAGCAGACCAGGACCAGGACCAGGACCAGGACCAGGACCAAGAGCAGCACCAGGACTGACAGGCCAGACCAGATCTGTTTTTAAATATGTTTACTCAGCTCTGGAGACGGTTCCAAACTGGTTCTGTTAGTCCGACTCTGAGCTGCTCATTAGAAGCGACACCGTCAGAACCAAGAATCAGTAACTGAACAGAAATGGCTCCGTTCAACTGGGTCAAAAGCAAAGAACGATCACAGAAACACAAGCCGCACCAAGTCCAGAAATCTCAAACACAGAGCAGAGAACTGGTCGAGTCCATGTGACGCAGGTTAAAGTCGGACCGTGGCTGAAACGGTTCTGATGATGACAGCACACGGAGATTCTGAGCCTTTTGGATAAAACATTTTTAGATGAAACTTTATAAAGTAAATGTAAACTACTATCAGCTGCAGCTAAAAGTATATACTCTGGTATTTGACAGTTGCTTCGTCATGTTTTATGTTTCTGATAACGACACAGTGATCACACACAGGAAGTGTTTGATCAGTCACACTGATCTGTTATCAGCAGTTTAAGGTGACATCACGTCTAATGGCTCAACAATACTGACAACATGAGGAAACTCACGGAGGATTCGATGTCGCAGCCGTACTCATCATTAGTCAATAACTGTCTTCAGGTACTTTTTACTAGAAAAGGCTCCTGATGGTTGAACATCCTGCAGCACAGATATTATTCAGTTTTCCAGGGAGACTTTTCGTTCTAAACAACCACAGAATTTCAGTGGATCAGCACATTAGGTTTAAACGGTAACTTCAAATCCAGGCCTTGGTTTTTGTTTTTGTCCTCAGAAACACGGACACCTACACTGTGCGCTGTCCCTGAACGCAGCGCAGACGGCTCACTACAGCAGGGTGTGACCGATTATCCTCCACAACTAATACCACTTTCCAGGACGCTGTGTGTAACGTCACTGAGCTGCTATTAATGTGCAGAGTGTCTGCAATAGCCTGCAAGTGGACTGGGAGGGGACAGGAGGTCTGGGACCTGGATGTGAGTCTCTCAGTTCTGGTCTCAGGCTCTGAAACGTCTTTATTCACAGGTACATGACGCTGACTCTACCTGCGCATCGTAGCTTATTTTACAGTTGATTTTATAATTAAATAACAGATGAAGGTTGTTTTAACATAATTATCCTCAGAGTGGAGTAAGGACAGTCGGGTCCAGTGGCAGTTATCAGAACCGAGTCCAGAATCTCTTTTCTAGTCCTATAAGTGCACTGATTAACTCCTTCAAACCACCTCAGACCATCAGTGTGAAAACTGAATATATCATAACAATCACCATAAAATGAGAGCAGGGTGCGATTAACACACTGCAAAGCTGCAACTTTACTGTTATATATAACTAGAATATGTAGTAGTAGTAGTAGTAGTAGTAGTAGCGGTAGTAGTAGTAGCATTTCACCACTGCAGAGGTACATGATCAGGAAACCTGCTGTGTGTCACCTCCAGGACGGAGTTATGTTGTTGTTGCTTTAGCTTTTTGAGCCTTTCTGTGTTTTTATATAATTTTCTAAAATTAATTCTGTGTTGTCTCAACTTTTAAAGTCATATTTTCTCCAACATGTGAATTTCCTCTTCTGGGGATCAATAAAGAGTTATCTAATGTAACCTGATGTAATGTAATCTGATGTAATGTAACCTGATGTAATGTAACCTGATGTAATGTAATCTGATGTAATCTAATCTAAATGTCGCCACAGATTCATGTGACACCTCATATTTTAAACTTACAGCTTTTACAGAAATGCTATTTTATTCCCACCCTACTCTGTAGTACTAGTACTCTCAGTCTGACCTCAGTTTGTACTTTTACTCTGGACAATTCAGGTGTTTTTCCTCTTTCCTTTCTTTCCTGTTTCTGTTTTTCTGCCTCTGATTCGCATGTTTTCCTGTTTTTCTGTGTGTTAACTAGTATTTCCATAAACAAATAAACAAACCAGAAGAAATATTATAACTTATGTAAATTAAATTTATGACTTTTTTACGAGCGGCAGGTCTGAGCTGATGTTACTCACAGAACTAACGTTACTGCAGTAAAGTCCAGAAAAACACGAGCACACTGCAGTACTCAGAGTCAGGTATCATCACCTGAGCGAGTACACATACTCACTACCTGTCTAAATACAAGCAGAGGTACTGGAGAATAAAGTACATGTTCTAGTAGAAAGGTCCCAGTACTCCTCTGAAGAAACTGATTTTCAGTACCTGAGTAAAAGTACTCAGTTACATGTTAGTATCTACAGATAACAGGTCAGTGCTGCAGTGTACTGGCACAATAACAACAGGACTAATTCTAAATGTGTTAGTAAAGGATGAAGGTGACATTAAAGCCCAGCGGGTTCAGCAGAACTGCTGCTGGTTCTGGTTCTGGTTCACAGAGATACTGACGAGCCAAAGGTCACAGCTTCGCCTCCTGCTGCCCTCAATCATTCAAATATGTGCACAGCTAATTGGTCCACAGACGGCGGCCATGTTGCGCCACTATTTACAAAACCCGCATCGGTGCAAAAAAAGGCGCAAGCGAACAAAGGGAGAGGGGAGGTCTGTCAGGGGGACACAGGCGCTAATCTAGCCGCTCTGCGGTACAACGTCAACCCGTGCGAAAGGGCCCGTTTAACGGGTCGGTCCGCGGTGCCAGAGGCCGCAGTTTCTTACCGATACAGCAATCAGTGTCTCCGCATAATCCCGATCAGCCGCCGCGGCTCCAAATTGATCCGCTCTGCCTCCGTTTGGGTTCTCCGCTGCGTCAAGTTAACTGCGCCAAGATGGCGGGCGGGCGGAAAACAGGCGGCGGAGCTTTCAAAATAAAATGCTCAGGTACACCTGTAAAATCCAAAACAGCAGCTCTGCTGTGGATTACAAAGTTATACTTTCTCAGATTTCAGTCTAAAAGGTGATAAATCGATAAACTATTTATTACTGAAGTCCTAGAGGTGGAATCACGCTGGTGTGGATTATGTAAAGAGGTGTTTTTAATGTTTTGGCCTCTTCTTTATGATTATGATGGTTTACCGTTATGATGATATCATTCTGAAATCAGCTAGTCTGGATAATAGTACCTTTATTTTGGTATATTTGGTATAATTTGATGTGAACTATTGTTTCGTGGTTTAATCATGAAATATTGCATTGACTCCAGTGAATATTTAATTCTTATTTAGTACTTCTTCGTTTCATTTTATGTCTTTAGTGCTTTGTACTGCTACTGGCTCTGACTGCTCTGTTTTGATGGTCACGTTTATGTGGTTTCAGCAGGCTTTTACTTTTAAAAACTCACACCGGAAACAGTACCTGTTAGGACGGTTGCCTTGACGATGGTTGTTGTGCAGGTTGCATTGACGCCAAAAAATTCTTCCACCTCCGAGTCCCGCCTTTCTGCCTCTGCTAAATAGTGATCCGTAGAATGTTGGCAGCGGGGTCTTCCTGCCAAATACTGAGAATCTGTGTTGGCCCGTTTTTCCTCACAAACGGAACCGTGACAGCAGAACAGTTACAACGCGAACAGCTCTTGGTCTTAACTGTGCGTTGAGATTTGAAAAATAACGACACCGGACGGTTTGAACCAAGCTAAGCTAATAACAGACTAGCTGCATTGTAGTGCGCGCGCGGCTCAGCAGGCGGCGCGCTCCGCTCTAGATGTGAAGATAATGACTGTTAAGGTGTGGGCTGACCCAGAGTCGGATCTGTTAGCAGTGACGTGTTTAATGGAGATAGGAACGCGAATAAGAGCTGATCTGGGATCAGTTCGCAACACGCCATAGGAAAAATGCGTTGGATTCCATGTCAGACACGTCCCGGTAGGGCGGTGTTTATACGCTTTAAACGTAATTAACCGCATGGGCCGATAGCGCCGCTCACCCAGGGGTCTGTGATGACAAAACCTAAGGTGATAAACTGTTAAATTACAATCAGAGCAGAGGAATTTAGGTAAAACCGAAAGCCGAGCCCCTTCCACAGTTTACCGATCCGTCAGCGAGTCGATCCAGCTCAGGTCCATGATAGCGCAGCACAAGCGTAGTTATAATCCACACAGCGGGACACCCTGGAAGAGACGAAGAAGCCCCAGGAGGATGGCGAGGAACTCGGGCTTGATGTGAAAATCGCTACGGCAAGATGTGAGATGAACCGGGAGAAAACAGCGACGGAGGCCAACGACATCATGTTGGTCCGGGGCTCGGTGAGTGGCGGCGGGCTAACGTTAAGCTAGCTGGCTCGGTTAGCACCTGGGCTAATGCTAACATTCAGGATAAAGACACAGCTGGAAACATTACAGATGTAGCTAACGTTAGCATCAGTGTGTTTGGCTTAGCTAGCCACACTTTAACTAGCTAACAGCTAATTCAGAGCTAACGTTAGCTTAGAAAGAGCTAGTTAACATGTAAACCTTCCGGTTTCCGTAGTTATAACCTAAACAGCTAGTTAGTTCTTTAAACAGCTGGCTAGTTAGTTAGCTCATGTTTGCTGTAGGTGAACGGCACCAGGCTAATTACACTGAAGTACTTCTCATCATTTACTGAAGTAATTGTGAAGTATCAGTACTACAGTGTAGAAATACTCCGTTCCAATGAAAAAACCCTGCTCTATGTATTACTTAATGCAAGTACTTGTATATTAAATATTGGTTCAAAATAAATGAAATACTAAAAGTAAAAGTTGTCTTTATGCAGTTCACGTGAGTGAATATGGGATTACTGGATTATTAATTCAATGTAATCCTTCACAGCAGCTCTGCTTGTACAGTTTTAATGAGTCACTTTTAAAGTTGGAACTTGTGTGAAATGTTCTGCTAAAACACACTGCACCTCTCTGACACTTTAAACACACATTATAACCTCATACAGAGCTGCTGGGACTGACTGTTAGTTTAGTTTATTATTAATGATGTGCTCATAACTGCATGATGCATCTGGATATTTTAACTACTTTGTTCTGATGACCAAATGTTCAGAATCTAATACTTTACAATACAAGTCTGACAGTGCTGTTTTAATAACCAGACAGTAACTAGCCTGTGTAGCAGTCAAGAAAAGCTTATGATGTAAAAGTACAGTGAAATGGAAATACTGTAGTAAAGGAACAGTACTTTGTTAATTGTTAATGGAAGAAGTAATGTCACTTAGGTCCTTTACTAAACAAAGAGTACTTGTACCACACTGTAACAGTACTCCAGATCAAACAAAAGCATGGACGTAATCAGAGAAATGTATGTCCCTTATTAAAAACACCGAATGCTGAGAAGTTCCTGCTGTGACTGTGATATTCAGCAGGAAAATATACTTTATTATTATTGTTGTTGTTATTATTCGTTGTTACTGATGCATTATTGTGTATTTTACTGATGTAGCTGGTTGTTGTGGATCTAAAGTAAATAATTTAATACAGAACTGCGGCTTATGATTATTTAGGAAATAAAGTTTGTAAAAACTGTGACAGAGCGACTCTCACAGCGACTGTTTAGTTGTTCACAACATATTTCAGAAGCTGTAACCATTAACTGTTCAGTATTTTATATGGAAAAGTTAGTTAATTGTTTCCTGATGGAAAATTCTCATGTAATTACAGCTACCAGATGATTATAGCTGAGTAAAACTTGCAGTATTTCTCTGTGAAAAGTAGTAGTATGAAGTAGCATAGAAAAAAGTGAAAGTACAGTGAGGACAGGGATTAATGTCACACAATAATGTAAAAATCATGATTTTGCCGTTTAGCTGCCTCAGTTGAGCTCCTTCTTTAGTTTTCTCCTCTTTAGCTGCTCATTGGCTTCGTCACAATAAAGATACAAAGGAAAATGTTTGTCGGCTAGAAACACTGAGCAAAGTATGGATGTGACCAGAGGTTGAACTGGGCTGAGCTCAGTCTCCTGGTTTTGGTTTGAGTGTCGCAGCTTTCAGGCTCCGTCTCACGCTCAGAGGATGTGTGCACATATTTACTCACAGCAGTGGTGTACTGTGTTACTGCAGTATAAATAGTACAACTGCATGTTTTGATCATTTTGATGAAGAGGCTGCGGGACCTGCATGTAAAGAGTCTGTGACTCCAGACTGTTACCACATAAACACTGTAAACACTAATTATTAATGAAAATAGTGACAGATTCTGTTATCCAGAGGCCACAGTAATATTATATAGCATCATGTTTACTGAGCACTTCATGTGCAGAAATGTAGTGAACTAGTTTTTATCATTTATCAGCTCATTAGCTCATGTTTACTTCAGCCCTCATTAATAATTAACACTGTGTTGTTTCACGGCTCCAGACGTCACCTGTCACTGTTTTCTGATCTCAGGTGTCACCTGAAGTCAGTGTGTGTTTAAATGCTGCTTGTCAACACAGATTAACCATCGCTAACAGAGTTAAAGGCCTTTTCACTGGGATACATTTGCATGTAATTGATTCTGTTAGTTCAGTATTTTATAGCTGCTGATGGATGTAATGAGAAAAAGCTTCCACTGTAACGTGAAAGCTTGTAAAGTCATTAAACTGAGGTGCTGGTCTCAGCCAAGGTGTCATGCAAATGACAGTAACCACGTGTGCACAGGTTCAGATCAGGTTTCGATATAAACCTTTCTGTAGGTGTAGACGTTGGAAACTCAGCTTCACATGCGAAGAATCAAAACCCAGAGATGTAAACAGGACACAAGATGTGTTTACATAAGAAATGACATGGAAAATTATTGTCACTTGAGCTTTAAAATATTTTAAACGCAGCGTCATTTTGACTTCACATGACAGATTTCTGAACTGATTTTAACCTGCAGCACTCACTTTACTGACTGCCAGCAAACGCTACTGTGCTCTGACACTAGTAGAAACTGATCAGTAGGAGACGACCACACAGAGGAGGGAGATGAAACGAAAGTTAGTAGTGTAGCTCGGATGTGGCAGCAGAGTCTTCACCATCACTGAGCTCAGTTCCTGTTTGGTTGGAGGTGGTGCAGCTGCTTTTAACAGAAAACTAAATATAAATGTGTGTAACAAACAAACCTTGTGCTCCATTAATCATCTGATGATTATCTGGAGGCTCTGTGAGAGTCTGACCCTGAGGTTATAAAAATGAAACTGGCTCCACCTTCAGCGGCTGTTAAGACAGACGCAGAATAACGAATGAGCCACAGGAGACGTTTCCTGCAGAACAATGACTGTGGTAGGTTCAGAGCACGTTAAGGAAACATCAGTGGTTTTTACTTGTAATGGAGTATTCTGAAACTGTGGTACTTTTACTTCCTCTACGTGTGCAGTCGTTGTGGTCTTCTTTTCACTGGTGTCCAGTCTGTGCTTCTGCTTCGTATGTTTCATCTTAACATCACTGTTTCACATTTCACTGTCGTTACATAGATGGTGGTTCTAACAACTAACTTTAAACTAATAAATATGTGATAAATATTTTTATCTGATAGTAGAAAAAACATGTTTTTTAAATAAAGCATTAATCCAGTAACATTAATCCAGATGTTAGCTAACGTCTCTCCGCTCTCTGCAGCACGGCCGTACCCGAGCCAGAGTGACTCATGCGGTGGTGGTGATCTTCCTGGAGTTCTTCGCCTGGGGGCTGCTGACCACGCCCATGCTGACCGTGAGTAAACCCGCAACACATCCACCTCAACACGTCACTTTAGCAAGTGAAGTGTTTCTGTTTGTAGGTCACCTGGTTTGAAACAGACAGCACCTAAGGCTGGTGATACACTGGTATCGCCTGGCTGGTAGTGCACACAACACGGCGACCAGGACGTTTCCAGTTTTGTGGTTACGTCCAGGTGGGCACGTCAAAAGTTTTAATGTGCAGTGGGGGAGTACATCATAAGAGTCGCACTTAGTGTTTCTGTCACAGTACAGTCAGAAATATGGTTATAAATTCCTCATTGTATTAGCTTTTTAGTTCTTTCCTCTGGCATTGTGTGAAAAACTAAAGTTTTCCTCTTCTTCTGCTGCGAAGAAAGAACAAATACACTTTTACACATCTCTTCATCCAGGGAGATTATCTCCTTGTGTTTTTAAACCTCAACACAAACACAAGCTATTCAGTTGTGTGAACAGTGTTGAAATGACGCAGCTGTAAAGACGTATATCCGTCGATCTAGAGCACGTATACTCCAACCCCAGACCAGTTCTAATACATCCAGTACAGCGAAGAGTTACTGGTGCTGTGGTGGTGTGTTGCAGAAACAAACTGATTTCTTTGTGTGGAATAAAGTAAAAGGTGTATTTCTAAATATATATAAACGAACACCCCATCATGTGGTTGGATCCTCAGAAAAGAAATATGAGAAGAAGCTGAACTGTGATACAAATCTGAACAAGGCCGTGATCAGACATGTAAACATGTTCTGTCAGTCTGAAAACATCTACTGGACACAGACGTGAAGCCGATAACCATCTGAAACATCCAGACAGAAAACAGAGTGTTGGATTATTCCTCGAACACTCGCTGTCTGTCTCCAGGATGAGATCAATAAACCTGCTGTAAGTGAAGGATGTGGAGCCTCAGTCAGGGTCTGTCCGTCCTTCAGCAGGTCTCAGTGTGATGTGTCACAGTGTATTAACTGAGGAGCCACAGCGAGGAGCCACAGCGAGGAGCCACAGCGAGGAGCCACAGCGAGGAGCCACAGCGAGGAGCCACAGCGAGGAGCCCTCTGCGCTGACTGATCCAGGTCGGCTCGGTCGCTCTGTACTGAAGGTGTGAAGCCTGCAGCAGGGCGCTGCACTCAGCATCTCACACTTTGTCTGTCTCATCTACTGAACTGTGGATGTGGGGCCATCTTCGACCTGCAGTGAACAGTAAAACTGCTGTGCTCACGCTCACTGGCTGTGTCTGTAGGGAGCTTGAAGTAGAAGCGTAGAAGGATGGAAGTTACTGTGTCAAATACTTGATATTTCAGCCAGAGGATCACTCAGCTGTTCACGCTCCTTCAGTGTTGGGTCAGGACATCGTGAACACCAGCTTCCAGTCCAGCTTGTAGCTTTTCTAGTTGATAGAACAGATTAGATTGTGTTAATAAGGAGCCTGCAGACGCTCAGAAGCGTTGACTGTCTCATAGAGGTTGTGGTCAAACAGCTTCACAGCTCTGATCCTGGCTGAGATGTATCGTTCCTGCGACTCACTGCTGGAGATTTAAGCCTCTAACCAAGCAGCAGGAAGCAGAACGACCGTGTTTCAGTCTGACTCATGTCGCTGTTTTGAAAACGGCAATGGTATGTTTGGTATTTCTAACCAGTTATGTCACATGACGTCATGTTGGCATGTCACACCTCTACCACCAGCGTCCCAGCAGCAACAGGGCTGAACTGCAGAATAATACAAGAACCCTCTACATGGAGACTCAGTGTGAAACACTCAGTATATACTGAAAGCTTTGTGTTTAACATGTGATCTTGTTGTTTCAGGTTCTGCATGAGACGTTCCCTCAGCACACGTTCCTGATGAACGGCCTGGTCCAGGGAGTCAAGGTAAAAATGAGGATGATGACACATTTATCTGTAGAGCTATTTCCAGTACCCCTTTTCCACCAAACCAGTTCCAAGACTGGTTCAGAGCTAGTGCTGAGTTTAGCACCAGTTCTTTACTGGACTAGAACTAAGAACCGTTGTGTCCGAGGCTGGACCGTCATTAACCAACTGATCAACTGCAGCTTTGTTCTAAAGATGAAGATCAGTGAATCGTTTATTAGTTTAACACCAGAGTGACTGAAAAAACATAGTTATTGCTAATTGGCGAGCTAACCGCTAAAGCTAACACAGGCCACAAGGGACACATGATGAAAAAAAACTAAACAGAAATGTTTTAGTTCAAACTGTTTTAAAGCTACTGTCTGAAATGTCTTCATGGTTCTGAAAACCCGCCAGACGATCTGCTGCTTCATTTTATTATTATAACCTGAGGAGTTACTGCTGCGTACTGTCAGGAGGGTGTGATGGAAGAAATAAATCCATGTCATTTATTAACTAGTGTTTTCCTGCTCTCTACCTTTCCAGGGCTTCCTGTCATTTCTGTCGGCTCCTCTGATTGGTGCCCTGTCAGACATCTGGGGCAGGAAGTCCTTCCTCCTCATGACAGTCTTCTTCACCTGTGCACCCATCCCCTTCATGAGGATCAGCCCCTGGTGAGAGATAATTACGTGTGTGTGTGTGTGTGTGTGTTTATTTTTTTAAACACAGGTTCATAGTTGCTGCTGGGTACTCCAGTAGAAATACTACGCCATTTTAATATTGACAATATTTAGTTTTATGATTCAGTGATAATGGTGCAACTTTTAAATTCAAATTTTAGGGAAACTGTCACAGAATAAAGAAAACTCCTTCACACAGTGAGACTTTATATAAATACATATTTTGTTTTAATAACACTGAGTGAACTCCTGCAAATCTTTGTCAACTGTTAATTAATTTTCCTACGCCCACAGTTTAAACACATTTTATTCTGAAGGCTCATTTCCACTGTTGCTGGGATGGAATAAATGTCAAGTATCAAACATCTTCAGTGATACTGGTGCAGCCCCAGTTTCACCAGCTGCAGCAAAATAAAATGCGTCTTTCTTCCTCGTCTGGAGTTTGAAGTTCTGAGCAGCTTCAGAGTGAAGTCACTTCGTTCCTGGAAATACCTGCAGCTGATCCACTGACGTCAGGTCAGATCAGGTTTCTGACACGTCTGTGGGGGCGGAGTCTGTGTAACCACAGTTCTCATTAGCGATCAGTTTCTACTGTAGGTGTTACTGATGCAGCATCCGATACAGCAGACACAGTGTTACTAAAACTAATTTAAGGTTTGAAATTCAGTTTATCAAAATCAGCTGCAGATATTTTTTTCCATTTTCAGATAATTCATGTAGATTTTCCAGTGTGATCGTGTAAGAGATTTGTTTTTTTTAATCCACAAAATGTGAACACTTCACTGTTGTTTAGTTTTTATTCTAAGCCCCAAGAGATTCAGTCTCTGGAGAAGCTGGAAAAACTTTTCTGTCCAACATCAGTTTCTTTTCATCAGCTTCTTTGTTTCACTGTTACTGAGCTTCTGCTGTTCAGTGTTATTACAGTATTTGATTTAATAAACTGTAGAGCTGCTACAGTTCATCTGGTAATTGTTCAATCAATTAACATTGTTTACGTCAGAAAATGTTATTTATATAAATTGTATCTAAATCTTTACACCAGCAGTAGAAACAGGCAAAAAATCAGTAGAAACTAAATGTTCTTGATTGTTTCAGCTGTAATTTAGTTAATATCAGACTAATAATAAAGAATTTAAGGACGCATGTGAAGCAGCTTATAATCTACTTAAAATGTGATTCACAGCTGCAGTGAAATAATCTACCAAAAACCACATTTAATTTCATGAAAGTCGATACTGGAAACTGTTGCTGCTGCAGTCTGACCTGAGATCAGCCTGAGTGTGTGGAGGGTCTGAGCAGCCTGAACAGTCACATGCTGCTCATGTGAGGATCAGCAGAGCTGATCAGAGACCTGATCCTGCGTTTATGCGAGAAATCTGCTGTGCGTGAGCAGGAGTGAAGCGTGTCTGGATTAGGAACAAAAGTGTGGTCGCTGTTTACGGCTCATCTGCGTCTGCGTTTCTCTGATGTTTTATTAAAGTGGCAGAAGCTCTCGCGCTTCAGGTCGTAGACTGCACCACAGCAGGATGAGATCAGCTGATATCGGCTCGCTTCATGGTGATTACATCAGTCACATAGTTTGTGCATCATGTTTCCAGCCCTCCGGTCACAGTCATTCGACCAGTCGCACCAGTTAAAGGCCAGTTTCCAGGATCTAAAGAAAGTTCTGAGGCATCAGCGTGACTCTACACACGCTACAGACAATCCTAGAAGGACTTCTGTTGTATTTCACATATTTAAAGTAAATAACAGTTTATACTTGGAACCAGTTCAATCAGCATTTTTTAGTTTTCTAGCAAAACCTGTCTTTCACTCACACACACACACACACACACACACACACACACACACAGTTCTGGGGAATTTAGGTGGAGTTTACTTCCTTCAGAAGATGAAATTCATATCAGTAGAGCTCTTATTCTGTTTTCTGTTAGTTTATCACTGAGACTCCAGAATGAAACAAAAGCCCAAACACGTCGTCTCTCACTGCTGTCCTGTTAGCTTCCAGCTGAAAGTAAGATCCATGTATTTTCTCTGACATGTCATGGATTTTAATAAACAGTTAGCACAGTGTGACTGGGTCAACTCAGAATTTATCTCTAAACTCATATTCAGTCTAAGTTATCTGCCTCTAAACACCTTTAATGTGTTTTGAATTTTGTGTTTGAAAACATTTTATTAATTCCACATTACAGAAAAATGGCATATTTTTATTATTAATTTTATTAAGACTAATTTTAAAGTTTAATTTTACTGAAGTCTCCGGCCAGAGAATTAGTCTAGTTGTTAATGTGCGGGCTGTTTCTAAGACATCCCTCCCCAGGCAGTTTGACTTGTGATGCTAATAACACACATGATGATCAGGTGGAACAGCCAGTCTCATGTTAGCAGCTCCTCAGGTGGGACACCCCCACTCTCCTGAGTCTGCAATTAAAATGGATCCAGAAGGTTTAGTAAACGCATGGTGCTGATGATGAAAAACCATATTTAACCGTATTTCTGTTGAATAACTCTGATCATGTACAACATGTACATTAAATCTGTAAAGACATTTAAAACAGCTGCAGTCTGTGTTGTTATCTGATCTGTCCCGTCTGTGTGTGCAGGTGGTATTTTGCTCTGATCTCGGTCTCAGGGATCTTCTCTGTGACCTTCTCTGTGATCTTCGCCTATGTCGCCGACGTTACAGAGGAGCAGGAGAGGAGCACGGCCTACGGACTGGTGAGGACAGACACTGGTCACATGGTGGAAATCTTACAATGCCTCGGCAGGTTGATGGAGGGAAACATCACGACTAAGTGAAAACTGTTCCTCTAAGCAAAGAGGCACTTTCTCCAACTTGGTGCTAGTTCTGGACTGGAGCCAGAGCTGCTTCAAAGTTGGTTTCACTTAAAAACCATCTAAGAACCAGTTTGCGCTCCCACAGGCTAGAGAGTCACCGTAGAGCCACATCATGACGCTACGTCTTTTCCAGTCTAAACTAACATCTAAGCATGTTCAGTTTTGAGCGTTGCTAACACTAAACATCAGCTGTTCATGTTAGCTTTAGTGGTTAGCTCGCTAATTAGCAATAACTATGTTTAATCAGTCACATTACAGTTAAACATTAATGTAGTAAATGATTCACTGATCTTTATCTTTACTACAAAGCTTTGGTTCATCCTGGTCATGATAGACGGACCTTGTGGAAACTGGATCAGAAGATCAACACATCAAACGCTGTGAGACAGAAAAGCAGCTTCATCAATCACTTATTTAAGAAGTAAAAGTTCTGTCAGAGAGAAGTGTAGTGTCTGAAAGCTTGGCCACAGTGTAAAATAATAACAAACATAAAACATGAACGACAGAATTTGAACTATTTAATGAAGTATTTGCTGCGAACAGAGCGACGGAGACAAACGTCACAGGTTTAAGTTAAGTCAGAGCTGCTGCTGAACTGCAGAGGAAAGTGCTGCTCTGTTCACTGTTCCACGGTGTTTCCTGCTATTATGAAGCTCTGCAGTCAACAAGCGCCACACACACACAACAGGAAGCTCAACACAGACAGACTCTGGTGGGTCCGGTCTGGATTATGTCGGTGCAGAGCCCAGCAGAAACCATGAGAAGAGGTTTTTATAAGCTGAGGATAATTCTCCACTCCCCCGTTTTCAGGCTGATCTACAACTGTATTATAAACTTGTCATGAACATGAACAGCTGGACCTGCACAGGCACATGGGGTCCTATTTTACCAGTCCCATTGTGGAGTCTCTAGGTGACAGACAGAACAATGGCTTCACTGATATAGATGGATAAATTAATCTGTAATGTAATAAAGTAAACACAGACCAGCAGCTGGACTCAGATTCTGATGAAGTGCTGTCACCTTCCCTCATCAGG
>OMLM01000802.1:13739-24227 GCA_900302695.1 Helostoma temminkii | reverse complement strand
ATGCATCAGAAGGAACCCAGGGCCCGCTGCACCAGCATATGGTCTTACAATGGGTCTGAGGATCTCATCCCAGTACCTAATGGCAGTCAGAGCACCTCTGGCTAGCACATAGAGGTCTGTGTGGCGCTCCAAGTAAATGCCTCCCCAGACCATCACTGACCCACTGCCAAACCGGTCATGCTGGAGGATGTTGCAGGCAGCAGAACGTTCTCCACGGTGTCTCCAGACTCTGTCACATCTGTCATGTGCTCAGTGTGAACCTGCTCCCATCCGTGAAGAGCACAGGGCGCCAGTGGTGAATCTACCAATCCTGGTGTTCTCTGTCAAATGCCAGTCAGCCTGTACGGTGTTCGGTTGTGAGCACAGGCCCCACTTGTGGATGTCCGGCCCTCACACCAATCTCATGGAGTCTGTTTGTGACAGTTTGAGCAGAAACATGCACATTAGTGGCTGCTGGAGGTCATTTTGTAGGGCTCTGGCAGTGCTCCTCCTGCTCCTCCTTGCACAAAGGAGCAGATAGTGGTCCTACTGCTGGGTTGTTGTCCTCCTACGGCCACCTCTACGTCTCCTGGTGTACAGGCCTGTCTCCTGGTATCTCCTCCATGCTCTTAACACTGTACTGGAAGACACAGCAAACCTTCTTGCCACAGTGTGCATTGATGTACCATCCTGGATGAGCTGCACTACCTGACCAGACACCGCCTCATGCCACCACTAGTGGTAAGAGCACTGGCAAAAAGCAAAAGTGACCAAAAATCAGCCAGAAATGATGAGGACATGGAAATGGTCTGTGGTCACCACCTGCAGAACCATTCCTTTATAGGGGTTGTCTTGATAACTGCCTCTAATTTCCTCCTGTTGTCTGTTCTATTTGCACAACAGCAGATGAAATTGATTCACAATCTGTGATGCTTCCTAACTGGACAGGTTCATATCCCAGAAGTGTGATGGACTTACATTGGAATGATTATGTGTTCCCTTTATTTTTTTGAGCAGTCTATAACCTTGAATAATCCTCTCACCCTATGGGGTATTCATGGAATGCACAGACAGCCACAAATATAAAATGCATGTATTATTCCCTGCAACTCTGATCTAGTCCTGCATCTGATTTGAACCCAATGCTTGTCTATCTACAGTAAAACACTGGTTGCAGACCAACTTCTTTTTTATTTGCTGGAGAAATCGAAAGACACGCTGGAGGGGTGGGGTCCATACTCTTTCTGTTTTTCTTTTTTCTGTCTGCACGGTGCAATATATATATGTGTGTGTGTGTGTGTGTGTGTGTGCGCGCGCGCACGCCTGCATGTTATACTAATGCAAGCTTACATTCACACTCATAGTATGAACAGCAATCTTCCCTTTCTATTTTCTATCTAAAGTGAAGCATGCAGGTCTCACACACTCCTCAGCCCAGCTAGGAATGTTTAAGTCAGAATGTGATATACAGAGAGTGTCGGAGTGTGTTGTGTGATGTAACTCAAGATCAGCGTTTGTGACAAAAAAAGGGGAACGAAGAAGGGACGGAGGCAGGTGATGAAAGGATGAGATTAAAGAGAGGACTGCCTGGAAACACAGCACGTAAAAGCAGAGCATGGTGACACACCTTCTCTCCTAGGATCGAAAGATCACTCCATCTTCATCTGAGGCACTTGAAAGACACACAGCATGGTGACCCAGCAGGTCCCTCACAGACACACACAATAATCATCCTTCCACAGTCACACACAGAAACACAAAGACCACCCACATTTTCACACCCACACACACAGGCAAAGGTCGCAATCATCAGGGTGACTGTTGCTCTAGAAAGGCTTTTGGTAAAGCTTAAACATTTTCGTGATGTCATATATTTTAATGTGATGAATTTCACAGAGCTGCTTCCAGCAGGAGAGCCAAACCCAGTAGGGAGTTAACAAGACTGAAAGTGGGAGAGAATAAGACAGTGATAGTGTGTGGTTGTGGGTGTTTGTGTCCTGCAGTAAGGTCTCCTACCTTCCTACACATTAGCACTCACTCTCTCACACACACACACTGACCTTCAGTGGGTACCTTGGTAGACAGGTGGTGGTGCCATTGCCTGTTGCTAAGCAATTACCAAGTCCATTACCCTTGCAACATGCCCATGATGTGTATTTTTTTCTCCCTAGGTGTTTGTGTACTGTAGTTGTGTGTGTATGTGTCTGTGTAACCTTTCATTAAAACAGGTAAAGTGAACAAAACACAAGTTACAGTACAATTTTCCATAGCTTGTTTGTGCTTTAACCCACTTCATGCTGTTGGCTCTTTGCCCTTCTTGCACATTTTCTTCATTGTGTTTTAAACAAAACCAAAAAACAAACTTCATGCCTGTTTCACGCATGCATAGGTACTGGAAACCAGACAGTATGCAATTTGTGGCACAAGGAGCACTGTATGACTGTGTAAACATAGACTTCCACTAGTTTAGGCATGAAAAAGGGGATCACAGATAAAGTGGCATATATGTCACGGTTTAGATAAGATCTCTACGGTATGTACAAATACTTACTTATAGGTAGATAGTAAAAAGATGCAACATTTTGGAAATAAGCGGTAACAGCCTTATAAATGTATTATACTGTGTATATGTCTAAAGTGTTGAAAACAATATTGAATTTGGGAGCAATTTTGTAACTTATACTGTACATATTTTTTAACTCCACGTTACCTGTTCTATAATTGCAGGATGCAAAATGGACAACATGGTTTCTGCAATTATTTAAAAATTACTACATTTGCTAGCGTTACTTAATTAACATAAAGGGGTTGGCAGTGGAATTGGTAGTGAGGTCGGTGGGTTTGAGACAAGATTTTGAACCCCCAGCCACTGAGTTTGGACAGGCCAGATTGCTGGTCCCAATCCTGGCTGCATCAGGAAGGCCATCCGGTGTAAAACCTGTGCCAAATCAACTATGGACCAAGCTGTGGTGACACAGACTACAGGATAAGTCAGAATTGCTGGAGAGACTCAGTAAATAGATAGAAACAACACTGTTGAGTGAGTATAAGACATGGCTGTTATGTAATGTCGCTATCATGCTCTGTAAAACAGAGTTAGCTTTGTTACAATGAGCTGTTGGGCCTCAGCAGTTCATAAAGCTTCTCAGGTGGTATTAAGTTATGATTTTTTAATTTTTAATTGTCTAGTTATGTGGCCAACATGTGGACTGAATGCCAGGGTCAGATGACTTCGCAAATAATGGCATATTATACCATTGTTCTAGGATGTTTAAAGCTGCATAGTGTATACTGCTCACACAAACATTTGCAGAGTGAAGAAAGAAAAAGTAAAGCTAAAGAGAAGATGCCCAGGTGCTGCTCAGGTAACTGGTAACTGGAACTAGTTTTGAACCATGAGAAGTCGTTTTGGGCTGACGTTCACATAGTAGTCAGAAAACTAGTTGTTGGTAAACTATATATCCTGTTCTACTTACGCTGTAACTACAGTCCACCTCAGAATACAACATCATATGTATGAAGTGAGTTGCAGATTTTGTATTATTTTTGTTTATTTCCTTAGAATCGAAGCTCTCTATAAAAAAACAATGCCAGACCTGAAGGTCAGTTTTTTTACTGCAGTGTATGTTGGTGGAGGAGAGAGTGGAATGTATTGGCCATGTATTGTAAAATTATATGTGGTGCTCAAAATGTTTTACAAACAAAAATCTGCATGCCGCACTTTTCAGATTTTCTGTTGTAAAAAATCTTGAAGATCTTATCATTTTCCTTCCACTTTCCTATCTCATAAAATCCAGATAAAATACATTCAAGTTTGTGATTGTAACATGGCAAACTGTGAAAAAGTTTAAGGGGTATGAATACTTTTGCAAGGCACTGTGCATAGCACATAATATTACAGTACATACCCATTAGTTAAAATATACCTACACTGTACGTTCTCACTAGTTTGCTCCAAAACCCAATATTGTTTATATTTCTTATCATTTATGTAACATGTAATATTAGAATAGATTCCCTGTAGTTGGTAAATATTTACATTAAAGCTTTTTATTCTCAGCTTAAGAATCCGTTATTACATTGTTAGAATATAATTAAAATATGTATTTGTACATCCTGTATGGGTATACCATTGTTACAAAATAAGGTACTGTACCCAGTAAATTCTGTTTAATCAAGAGTAAACACTCAGCTTCTTTTTATTTTTTATACATTTATTTAAAAAGGTATATTTAGATGGCAGGATGTTGGGAGTGCAATGAAGGGAAGGGGCTCAAACTCCTTCAGAGGAATTATATTGAAAGCCAAAAACAATTTAATAAAATCTACATTTAGAAATAAATGTCACTGGGGGCACTTTGTAAACGTCACTCTCCATTTATGAACACCGCTACATGTGCCACAACATATGCCAGCACAAAGTGTGCTGCTGACTGCTGTCCCAGCCATGGACACAGAGGTGTCCAGGGAAGGTGCAGCAGAGGTTAAGGGAGCGACTCTATCTTCTTAATCCCATACACCACATATCCATTACTACATAAATGAACCATTACAACAAAAATACATTAGAAATGAGTGTGTTTAAACATACAAGAGCAATTCATATTTCAGTATACTTGTTACTTTCATTTCTGGATGTGTTACTTACAGCAGTCCAATACAAAACCAGTTTTTGGTTTGTGGCCTCCATATAACTGAGAAGTGATGCATCAATGTACTGGAGACGCAAACACAGAACATGTAATTAGAAAAGCCACGTCATGAGTGGCATCTTGTTTGACTCTCCAGGGAAGCTGTGCATAGCTAAATGGTACGGCAGGCACTGAAGAGTGAGGGAAGGTTAACAGCTATAATTGCTGTTGTTGTGACCAACAGTTATTCAGCTCACTGATCAGCAGCTTTATAGCTCTTTTTCATAAAGTATTACATGCAACTACACATAGGATAACACCGTGGGACCAGCCTGAAGACCTGGCTGCATGATATTTTGTTCATACAGTGGTTCTTGGTGCATAATGACAGAAGGCTTTCCACCATTCAGTGCAGCAGCAGCAGCCATCACAGGCTGTTCGAAGCTATTCGAAGGTTCTGGAGGGTGAAAACCTCCATATACTTCACTCAACCCTCACAAAGGCTAAGGATGTGTATGGAATCCTGGTCCAGCAGAGGGAGCAGGAGAGGGTGAGGTTGAGGGTGGAGAGTTAGATGTGTCTTCTATCATTTGCTCTCCAACGTCCTGTAGTCTTAAACAAACCTTCCCACTCCAACTCCTCTAGTGAGTGTTTGGTCTGCTGGCTCCCTACAACTGGTTCTCACTATTATTTCTCTTTATAGTGACAAAACAAAATGGTTGGAGTTTTGTGGGTCTGCTACTAATCTGCACATAATCTCACAATAAACTCTTTCAGAGAACCTTCTCAGTATCAGAAATGCACATAAATAGATTAAGCAAAGGACTGAAACTTCTTCCACACACTGCACACTGTGTAACTGTATTAAACAGTCAAATGAAACATTATTTCTTCACTTTGTTCAACATTTTTTCATTTTAGGGTAAGGAAAATTTTAGATCAACAACAAATTAGCTGTAAAGTTGTGAGTTTAGTGAGTCCAGCACATTTATGATCAACACTGGTCAACACTTATGGATATCTCCACTTACATTTTAACTAGTCAAACTTTAAAATAGAGATATGTCTACTTATAATCTGACTTTAGCATAAATTAGAATTTAGTCTAGTGGAAGATCTAATTACAATCATTATCTACATTTTAATGTTGCCTTTATGAAATGTGAATTTTACATTTCAGTTTCATTTATTTCTCAAATATAAAGATATTGTCAGTGTAGTTTGGTCTTGTCAGAACTTCATTACATTTAAATCTATATCTATTATCTGTTTTATATCTTACAAGTCAAATAACTTAAAACCTCAGGGCACTTTAATTGATTAATTGATAGAAAAATATTCAACCTCAGCTATAAATCTACTTACCTACTTTGTTTACTGACAGTTCAGTTTGCTAACAATCTTTGTTTTTCTCTGCAAATGTCCACTTGTTCAGTTTTCTTGGACAATAGTCTCTATGTACTTCACACTATGTAGTCTACAGGAGAAATGAGTCTAAACATTCACTTATCACATTCTACTTAATGTAACAGGAAATGTTTTAAAATACTACATTCTACTCATACTGGATCATATTACTGCCTGTTTCTACAACCTGATCAACCATTTAATGACTACTGTTATTAACATTTCTATCTGTGCCCACAGGAATGCTCCTGATATCAGTCAGTAGTGGACTGTATACAAGTATATTTAATAAATAACATTACTGAAGTATAACTTTGAGATGGCAGGAGAAATTAGATTTCATTGGCTCAGCACAGTATGAAATATACAGCATTACAAATATAGAGCAGTAAACTAGCTATGTATAAAATTGGGTATGATGATTGCAATACCCGTTCAGTTGTTTCGGCAGTATGCGGGGTACAGTATACTATACAGTGTATTGCATAAGTCCAATGAAGTAGTCAGAAGTTGAAAGTATCACTGCAACAATGTAAAAATACACTGCAAGTAAAAATTAATCAAAAGTACAAATAATGCCTAGGCAGATTTGATGCCTTGAGGCAGTATCTGCATATTTTAATAATTAAAATTATTTGTCTGTGTGAACCTTTGTCTCTTGGCCAAGACAAAAAAAAAAAAAAATCCTAATTTTAATCAAGTTTTCCAAGTAAAATAATAGTTATAGTAATAATCATCCATCCATCCATCCATTTTCTGAACCACCTAGTTCCCTTAGGTCATGGACATGCTGGAGCCTGTCCAGCTGTCATACGGGTGAGAGACAGGGTACACCCTGAACAGGTCGCCAGTCCATCACAGGGCCACATATAGAGAATAAACATAAAGACGCAGTTATTAATACATTATGCAAAGTTATAAATACATTATGGTAATCTGATAAATGAATTTAAATATTTTTGGCAGTTTTTCATTTATCATCTCCCATTTATCATCAGACTTGCTCTGATTAATCTCTTTGAAAAGGCCCCACACTGAGACACAACTGGGCTAGATGAGAAAGACAATATTATCAAGCCACCATGGCCAAACACAACAATAAAATTTTGCTTACACGCTATTACCTGAGGCAGCATTTTTATATCCTACTTCCACACACATTAATTACTAGTCAAAACTTATATTCAACATATCTATATGTACATTTTGACTAGTAAATATACAAAGCTGACATATAATTGCAATATAACAATTAATAATTAGCATTTAGTTTAGTGGGGCATGTCGTTACATTGATTTTCTACAATTAATATTTGCCTATTTGAAATGTGAATTTCAGATTTCAGTTTCACTTGTGTCGGGGCAAGTTAAAGACATTTACCATATTTAAATAGATATCAATGATCGTTTTTTATATCTCGAACCAACATGTTACAAGTCAAGCATCTTAAAACTTCAGTGCACATTAAGTTATATAAAAACACTACATTGGAATTCAGCTTATTTACCTACTTACCTACAACCTTACATACTTTTAAAGTACTGTATTCTATTTCATATTTATACAAGTTTGTGCTCAGTTTGTTTCTGTTACTGTTAATTACAAACACAGATTTTTGTTGCACTCACTGTTCATAAGCATTGTGGATAAAACATAACCTCCTTAATGTTCTGCTCTACTCTTTGTGTGTGTGAGCAGTTCAGGCACTCCAGAGGAGAGGAGAGAGAGGGGTTCTCACTCCTGGTTAAGAACTATGGCTGTAGTATAAATGTAAATAAAGATAAACTTTATTATAACCCATACCAGTCCTTTAAAATCTTTCTAGATGTGCCCTCATTCAGTTCTTAATTATCTATTATTCTCTTAATCTGATGTAGTTTCTCTTCTCAAACTAACCCAGCACACAGAATTTTAGTTAAAATTAGTAAAGCCAGCTTCTGAATTACTCACTGTTCTGCACAGCAGAGCTTTTGCTGACTAACATGCTAAAAATAAGAAACATCTGATCACTAAAATTAATTATATACATATATATGTTATATACACTATCATGTGCATATTCTTGACACACACAGCCAGAGATATGGCAGCAGTGTATACAACTATGTGTATTGACTGTAAATAACTAACATACCATTAGAGGGTTGGACAACTGCAGCTGTTAAACGAGCTTGAGCACAAAAACCACCTTAATTCCACGCATTCACACTCAGCTACATAGGCAGATGGTCAAATGAGCTGTTAAACACACCCACCCTTCCTCTTTGGCTCAACCAGGAGGACAGTGGATGCGTTTGATAGCCACTTGGAGCAAGACACCCTCCCCTAATAGACAACCTATTGTGGGAACACAGTTTTTCCCCGTAATAAGGAAATGATTGGTGCTCTGATGCAGTTACCTCTTCTCAGTATTATAGGAAATACTTAGTCTGACTGCTGCCTTCTCTCCTCCTTCCTCATTTGGCTTTCACCTTCATTTCAGCTCTACTCTTTCTGCAAAGGGTATGGTAATTAAAGTTGACCTTTACCTTACAGACTAACACATTGTGTGGATGAATTACACATCAAGAAAAATCAAGGGAAAATACACATTCACAAACCTCATATAGTAATCTCAAGCAATTATGCTTTTATTGGTTAACAGCTAATATTATTTTTCATAGCAGTAGTAGTAGGTCAAAACTTGGTTGTTGATCTCTTCTGTCCCACCCCATCTATCCTGACTACATTATTCACTTTTTATTTGTCAGTTCCTTGATTTCATACAAGCAAACAGACACATTTACAAGATTTGTTCTGGTAGATGTGACTTTGTACCAGATGCTGTTAGGTGTCCCTGATCATCTGTAGGACATCTATGATATTTTGAGATTAACGACATGTGAATCACCACTGTGGAGATCAATAAATCAATTTATGCTTATGAATAAGTTAGGTATTATGTATTTTTAAATTATCTTGTTATTGGCCTTATGTCAAGACTTAAATAGCAAGATACCTGAACATTAAACAGGAAATTCAGCTACTGTAGCAGCTGGTTAGCATAACACAGACTCAACAGCTACTCAGGCTTTGTTTTTTTGTCTTTTTTTACACTTTACAATTTAACATACTTGACATGTTAATCAGCTTTAGTCACATTTTGATACTTTTGAATAAAGCCAGGCTAATTTATGTCCAGTCTTTGTGCTAAGCTGCAATAATTTAGCTGTTTGTAGCTTCACATTAAGCACATGAGAAAGATGTCATTCTGCTTTTTAACTGTTGCTAATGAATGAATAACTTGAATTAACAAAATGCCAAACTCTTCCTTTAAGTTTTCTTTTCTTTCTTCTTCTTTCTTCTCTATATCTCATTCTTTCAAAACTTCACACCATTGATGCACTTTACTATCACCTGCATCTCTTTATCTATATCTATAATCGTGCTGCAAAGGTGTTTTATGGTTTATGACTGCTGGCTCTAAATGGGATGTTTTATTCAGTGGTATGAAGAAGTCACTGCCTTTTATGCTGCTTCTTGGATCCCTGCATTTAAAACACATATGCTAGCACAAGCACATGCGCACAATGTTAAACTAATGCTGACATTTCCATCTAATTTAGAAACAGTAGACAAGAAGAGACAGACTGACTGATAGAGATGGACGAAATAATGACAACTTCTATTGTAACTCTAAAGTTAACTGAAAATGCGGTTAACACCAAGGTCAACCCCAGGCTGCATTACTCTCAGTGTATCCCTTCGCATACTGACATTTGTGAGCAGCAGACATGGAAATGTGTGTGTCGGTTTGTCTCTGTATACCAATGTGCTAGGTCACGTTTAAATGCAAGCTTGCGCGTATGTGTGCTTGTGCAAGCTAGGAATGGATGTTGTGTGTGTGAGTTCATGTTGGTGTGAATAATGCAGCAAGAATAACAGCATGAATATTCATTAGCTGTGTACCATTGACAGCTACTCATGTACTTGTCACTCAGAGTCTCAGGTGGGTAGTTTGGTGAATACTGCACACATCCTTGAAAAGATATTTATGGGATACTGCCCCTGCACTGGGACTTTTATAATTTTTGACACTTTTGTATCACACATTAAAGTTTATGCAGTAACGTGGTGGATTTGCTTGGGGGTGAGGGAACTTCAGATTTATTTATCGCATCTGTTCCTAAGTGTAAACGGGATTGACTCCAGCTTATGTCCTCTCTGTGTTTATGACGTCCAGTTGGTGCTCTTGCGGCAGAGCTCCCAAACACTCTGCTTTAATGCCAACACAGGTCCTGCTGGAGAGACAGGTGCACTAAACGTGACTTATCCTTCACTTCAGTCTCCTATAATTGTACACTTAATTGAACCTGTGTGTGCAATTGTTTGTGTACTGTGGTGTGTGTCTATGTACCTGAAATACATGCTCACACACACACACACACACACACACACACACACACACATATATATATATATATATATATA
>OMLM01000802.1:1715-13719 GCA_900302695.1 Helostoma temminkii | reverse complement strand
TGTACCTGAAATACATGCTCACACACACACACACACATATATATATATATATATATATATGTGTGTGTGTCCCTGGAACTAATTTCAACTTCATTCTCCCTTTGCGATCTGGAGAGCAAAAAACAGTCCTGCAATAGCTCAGTGTGGAGCCATAAACACAGCAGGTGAAATGGTGCTCGGAGAGCACACAACTCTCACTGAGCTCCCCAAGAATATTCAGATAGTTTTCATTTTCCACAAGATTGGCTCTGGGTGATGGCCAATCACTAGAGGAAGAGACAAGGAGACAGGAGGACATAAAATTAGGCGACCCCTACCAGGGAGGGAAGATGTGTTTGTGTTTAACATTAGAATTCCTCAGTCTCTCATTGAGTTAGAGAATATGTGGACGAGGGGTAACACTAGATTCTGTTCAGTGACTTCGCACTGGAATCATTGCAGCACAATAATGTATTTACTTATAGGCCTTGGGGGGCAAAATAATGTGTGAGGTATGTTGGAATGTCAGGGTTAAAAAACAGACAAGATTTTCATGGTTTCTTGAAATAATGAGACAGACAGTCATAAAGAAACTGAACAAATTAAATGAATTTCTTAAGGGAAGCTCAGGAGAAGATATGGACATTGGAGATAATTGGATGTTAGGATAGTAGAGGTATAGGAGTTTGGGCACTCCCTCCAAACTCTGGAGTTGACCTTTAGTGGAGGTAGAATATTTAATGGTCAAGCTACATTTATATTTGCCTAGTTTTGAATCCACGTGTCCTTCAACGTCTTTGTGCACTTAATCTGTTTTCCATATGTCCTCTGTATGCCCAACAGCTATAGAGCATGTGTGTGTGTGTTTGCATGTTCATTATGAGAGGGCCTTTCTGGCTTTGTTTTTCCTATAGTGATAAATCCAGTTACAGTGTAGCCATAGGGTCGGAGAGCAGTGAGACAATCCCACAATTAAAGCTAACAGCAGCCTGCTATTCTTAGCACAGGCAATCGCAGCAGTGTCATTACTACGCAGTGGGGTGGAAGTATGCAACTCATCATCTCTTATCATCTCTACAGTCCTTGGCAATAAATTCACACACTAAGCTTTAAATATGAGTGTACACATGAGAAAAGCTCATCAGTATTAGTTGTTGTTTTTTAAATACTAATCCTGTGCTTAAATATTCAGTTGTATTTTACATAGGGTGTGTTATTATTTTATCTACATGGTGGCTGTATAAAAAAAATCACCTGCTGCACAGAAAATATGTGGGGATGATTTAAAAGTACATGTATGTATTGATGCAGAATCGAATTAAGCATCTGCAGTCAGAACAAATTATTACATTTGAGGGTCATTTATTGTCATAAGCAAATCATTTTGTGTCTTTTTTTTTCCTTTTCTTTTTTTCAGTTTTGATTCTTATGCAAAGAAATAAAACCCGGACAGGTCCCCAGATAGATAACATTAAGGCTATGTTCTCATGACATTGAAGTAGCCATGCATCATCAGTTACTGCCGACATCCCTCAGTCTGGTAGAAAAAAACACAAAGGAAAGTAACAGCAGAGACAGAGGTGAGTGCAAAGATGATAAAGTTTCAGATTTGCTGGACATTTATGGAGAAGATCCTGTTTAAGCTAAACTAGAGGAAAGAAGCAAGAGAAAATTGACTGTTGCAGCACTTTTTATGTGTTTTTATAGTCACCACCCAACTGTGTTGGTAAAATACAATTACTTGACATCTTGGAAATGTATATAGTATAATGGAATATTTGCTCATCAATTGAAGACAGACAGCAAAGACACAAAACAGCGAGATGACATCATCTACAGAAAGCCATCTGGGCCGAGCTGCTGCATCTAAGCTCAGTGTGCTGATCTGGAGTGTGATGTGAGATTTTTACGCATCTTCTTTCTGGATCTATCATTACAACTTAGCACTGCAGGATTTAGATAGCAACACTTTTTTCAATTAAAAGAACCGAAGATCTTTGGATTTATCTGAACAGTTCAGAGGAAGAAAATCAGACAGAGAGAGATAACGAGAAAGAGGGCCAGGAGGAACAAGAGGCTTAGCTCTCCACCTCCCCTCCTCTTTTCTCCCACTGTCATACCCGTGTGTTTGTGGGTGTGTTGGACAGGGTGTAATAGCTTGTTTGTGGCCTGATTAATTGCTTTTATGGCCTTGTTTCTCGCTGTGAATGGTGCTGGGTGTTTTAATGAACGCCCACTCTGCCAGCCTTCCGTGCCATTCCTGCTGCTGCTTTTTAGAGCATAGCCAAGCTTTAGCTAGAGCGCACCGCAGCTAATGCCTGATGCTCACTTCATGCCAGTGCACAGGTGACAGACTTCATTGGTGTGTGTGTGCGGCTGTGCACTTAGCTTTCTTAAAAGACCCAGCACAGGTGGGTGGTTCCACTCAAGGCCCACAGGGCTGAGGGTGACCAGCAGTGAACTGGACCGTGACTTTAATCATTTCCTGCTGAACTGAGGAGAGGTGAGGCAGGCTTTCCAGTGCATTAAGCTCCAGTCATAGACACAAAGACTCTTCAAAAGACTTTCAGAGGAGATGTAGTGATAGCTTAGAGAGGAGACCGTTTAGTAGAGTGGTTGTAGGAATTAAGACCAGGTAAGAGCTTTTCACACAGCAGCTTTAGTTGGATCAATTAAAAATCAAGCACAATCTCACCCTTCCTATTTCATCATCTCTTATTACACTTTGCTTATTTCTCTCCTCCTTTTCAACCCCTAATTTCTGCTCTTGTCTTCATCACTATCCCCCTGTGTTTCTCTCTTTCTGTCTCTCTATCTCTCTCTTTTATTATTCAGGTCTGCTGGATTCTTCTCTCTTCCGGCTTTCTACTTCATTAAGCCAGAAACAGCAATGGACCACTGCTAATGGACATTCTCAGCTCTAACACACAGCTCAAACCTAGCTACAGTTGTTTGTGTGTATGTGAGAGTGTTTGTGAATGCTTCATGTGCACTGTTGCGTATACCATGGTGTTGTCACAAACCCTGAATGAAAACCGGCCTTATGTGTCTGCGTAGCTGGTCGTTGGTTGAACTACAGCCATTACATACATACCAACAAAGTTTATGAAAAATAACATTAGCAGTGCTCTGCAACAAAAAACACTATAAAGTTTAGTCACTGAAAGGGTCCGTATTTCTCTCTTGCAAGTTCACTAACTTTCCAAATAAAGAACTATGCAAATAACTGGAGGATTTATTGAAGACTAAATTGCTACTTGTATTTTGGGTTGTATTTTGCCATTAACTTTTAGAGGCTTATAACCAAAGTTGTTCATATAAAAACAATCCTACATAGGATTGCATCAGCTGAACTAAAAAAAAAATCCCCCCAGTGGGCTTGTGTTCCTCAGTCTGTATCTTTTACTACTCTTTCCACAACTGCCTTTGAAATCTTATTAAGAAACAATGCCAATCCCTCCATTTTACTACAATACCTAATGGACTTCATAGTTGCATAAATTTACTTTCAGCTCTTTGCATATATATTGCTTTTCAGCTAGCAGTGCAGCTGTTAGTACAGTGTTGTTTTGCATGGCTGTCGTGTAGGACAGGTACAGTTGTATAAAACATAGGTTTCCTCAGGGTGTGCATGCCTTCACAATGACAATCAAAAAGACTCCCCTAACATGGTTTTCTACCTGAGCTGGTGCAACAGAAGAGTTTATATTTTATATCACTACTATGTAAAGAGATAGAAAAATATTAATGAACTGCAATTTGCGTCACAAACAAAACTGACAAGCAGGATTGACAGATTTTTATTTTCACATTGCTCCATATTTTATCCACACAAACAGGAAAATTTATGGAATTGATAAGAGCCAAGCACACACACACACACACACACACACACAGGTGGCATGTTGACAGAATTCAGTTTCTGCATGGTGAACCAGTTTCTGCTCTGGTCTGAAACCACACAGATGCTCATTCTTTTGCTTGGACAACCAGGGACACATGAAATATGTGTGCATGTGTGTTTATGTATTAACTTTGTTTACTCTATTTGTCTCCTACAGCTGTTGTAGCTCACAGAGAGAAGCCCAGATCCACTGAGCTCAATCACGAATATGTTTTGCTACACTGTTAAACACAATCAATTAACAGAGGAACACAATAATTCATAGTTGTCATTTACTAATTTTGGTATGCAAATGTGATGTGTAGTTTTACCTTCATGGCTCTGCATTAGCTTGTGACTGTTTTAGGGTAACTCCATGCTCCATTTCTTCTTTCTCATGCAACTCTTTTTCTCTGTTTCTTACACCGTCAGTCATTAGCCTAACTCCCAGAGCAGAGGAAAGGCGTGTGCGCGTGTGTGTAACGGAGTGGAGAGGGTGCCAGCCTGCTCTTATTGCAGGGTCACTCAGGGACAACATTTTCGCTCTCTGGACAGTGTATCCAGCTGGACACTGGCAAATCTTCACAAACGCACACACACATGCATGTGGCAGAAGACTCAGTGTCTGGGCAGGAATGGATACAGATAACAGCACCTGTCTTCAGTTTTTGCTATCACACATACAACACACAGTGCACTGACAGGTTCTGTGTCCCTGTGGCAGAGGAGAGCGATGAGGATGTAAGTGTGATGGCTGAGATGGCGCCGGCTGGCTGGCTGGTCCTAGGGACCCTAGGGAGGCTTGACTGATAGTGGCTGCCTTCAAGCACTCTGAATTACTCGTGTGCTTGCATGTGTGTGTGAAAGAGAAGATGTCTATGTAGAATGGCAGATGGTATGATGGTGTTTAAACCAGTTAAATTACCTTCAGTGGAGGACCAGGCCATGACAGCTCTTTGGCTAAAGGGTGATTGGAATAACTCCTACCCTCAAGGTTATACCATTATTAGGTCAGGAGAAACAGGTTGATGCAAGAAATTTAAAAATTAATATAGAAAATTAATATTAATTTTGGTTGATTTTTTTTGTTTGTTTGATTGTAGCTGATCTGTTGTTGTGTGTACATTGAATGAGCCATACGCACTGTGAAGCTATAATCAGCAGTAGCCTTTTCTGTTCTGTATACTTTTTTACTTTTTCTAAAAGCTGTACTTAATAGTAACTTAACAAAATCAAATGTATGTATACACATTGTGACATGGTCTGCCTCATATAAATTAACTAGAATTACCTGGTTTATTTTTATAAAATACATACTCTGTGTGTGTGTGTGTGTCTGTGTGTGTGTGTGTGTGTGTGTGTCTGTGTGTGTGTCTGTGTGTGTGTGTGTGCGCGCGCGCATTTCTTTATTTTGTGTGTGTGTGTCTTCAGCCAGTCTGTGGACCATAGTTAATTGAGTTCGTCAGGAAAACAAACGGAGATGGCTGATGTTCTGCAATGCTGGAAGATGATAGAGTGACAATCTCTTATGCTAGCACTTCAGATCAAGAAGCTCATCAAGTATTCAATGTATGTATGTGTGTATGTTTGTCCCCTTTCTTTGTCTGTCACGTTGTCCCCTGAAGTGAGTTTAGAGAGTATTTAGAGGAGCAGCAGAGAGCTATTTAAATCATGTGTGTGAGTGTTAGTACATGTATGTGTGTGGATCAGTTGGAGGTGCAAGGGACAGATTTACACCCCATGTACAGGAGAGATGAAGGCCATTTGCCAGGCAGGCCATTTTTCTCTTTTCCACGTTTCTCTGGCTGGCATTGGTCCAGTTTAATTTCTTCAAGGCCCACAGGCTTGTTCTTTCACCTCCATATCCCTTCTTCTTTCCGCTAACAAAACACCTACCTTCATAGACTCTTCTTCTTTAACTCTCTTGCCAGCTCTCAACCAGATCATTTGCTGTCTCTCTGTAAAGTGCTGCCTCTTTATCTTCTCCCTATCTAACCTCTCACAGCTTCAGTCCCTCCTAATTCTGTCTCTCCACTGTACTCCAGTAATTTATACATTGTATGAACCTCACAAGCTTAATGAGTCTCCTAAGTTGATGATCCTGTAAGAAACACTGCATATTGCATAATAATAATGTGCTCAACCATGAGATAGAAATAGATATCATGATTAACATTTGCTTGTGACCTGCACATCCTCTTCAGTTATTTAGATCCTGATATCTAGTAAAGTAGGTGAACACCTTCATGAATTTGCCCCCCCTAATTCCACAACACTCCACAAACTGACCAGACATAAAAGTGAACGGTGGTTTATGTGTTCTCCTGAACGATGCTGATGATGGATCAAGCTGCTGGTTTCAGTCCTAAAAACACCACAACCATAAAACCCACCCTATAGACGTTTTTGTCTTTCAACCCAAGTCAGGTTAAATCATTCTTTATGGTTCCATTATAGAAAATTTGATGTGCAGCCAAGTTATAAAAAGTATATTAACAAGACAGTAAGACAGTAGGGACACCTCACATCACTGGAAGACAATAAAAATGATAAAAACAAGTAGGCAGTGAAAACAATGAAGTTGTAAAAACCATATAAAAACAATAAGCAGTATTAAAACCTGGACAGCATACCACACGCGCGGCAGCATAAAGTGCAAACAAAAGGCAGGGGGGGCACTGTTCATGAGTATGAGCTGGTCTATGTTGTTGTGCCCGAAGGGCAGGAGCTAAAATCCTGTGTTCTGATATGTCAGTACTAAATGGCTTTGGCCTTAATGAGACCTGGCAGTTGTAAATGATGAGTTAAACTATTTGTTCTACACTTTTTATGAAAGGTATCATCTCTCCTCAAAATTGATACTGAAATATTTCTTACTTTGTAGACAACTGTTTTCACTGACAAAAAATCAGATCCACCATTATTAACATCCACATGATTAGCCATAAAATCAAATGTTAATGGATATTAACTGTAAAATATTCTCAAGATAAAATGACACTTTTTTAAAAATTGCATTTATGCTATGTTCAATTCAGTTAGATTTATATATTTAGCACCAAAAAACAACAGAATCATCTCAATGTCAAGGCCTTACACAGTTATATAGAGAGAAAACCAACAATCACCTTGAAGTACAAGGTGACACAGAAATCTTCAGCAGAACCAGGCTCAGGGTGGTCGGACGTCTGCCGCAACTGGTGGGGGCTGGTGGAAAGCAGAGAGAGAGAGAGAGGAGTAGAGCGACGAGACAATAACAAGCAAACAAGCAAGAATCTGATGAGACAGAACAGCCAGCAACTTCCTGGTGCAATTAGCCAGTAGGACCTGGATCACACATGGAGGATGTGATGTCTGCTCCATGTGATGATCAGAATGTGTGAAAAAGATAATACAAAGAGAGAGGAGAGGGAGAGGCAGAATCATATGATCATGTGCTTGGGAGAAATAAATAAATAAATGGCATACACTGTATGTAAATACAGACTTGACACTGAAGCCAACTCACAAACCAAGACTGAAAGCATATTGGAAACTGTAAAATAATTTTAAGCTTAGATCTAAAAACCTTTAAAGAGTGACACTGTCTGATATAAACAGGGACATTATCAGGAGGATAGGAGAAGGCCCTGCAACCAGCTGACTGCTTTCTCTGGAAACAGACAAGAGAGCAGATATGAAAGCACTTTCATTCAACATTTCATGTGTCATCAGAAGCACCTTATAGTCTGACTTAACCAGGGAAACAATAAAAGAAAGCTAAGATTAGTGTAATGCAGCCAGATTTCCTGGATTCAGACTTTCAGTAAAGGTCAGTGGCAGGCCTGAAAACACAACATTACAATAATCTAGTCTGGATGACACAGAAGTGTTGCAGTGGCATGGATAGAGAAGATTTAATTAGATCTGTCTTACATAGGTGACATGTTTAATGTGCTGTTTAGACGAGAAGACAGGGTCAAATGTGATGATTTTTGACTGTCAAGCTCTGAGAAATCACAGTTGCCAAGAGTTAAGGTTAAGTGAATAAACTAGTGATTTCAGTTTTATCTGAATTTATAAAATATTACTTTGACTTAAGTGACATCCAGCTTTTTAAAGCAGACAAGCAGGACTCTGATTTAGAAATTTGATGAGGGTCATCTGTCTTATATATTAAGTTCTAAATAAAATGCCTTCTCTGGAATTTAAAATGTCAGTGTGGGAACTGATGAATCAGAACTTGATTCATTATGTATACAATATGCAATAATGCAATACAAGAACAAGCCACTAAGGTTTTTAATGCATGTTACTACATCCATAAAAGAAGAAAGAAGAAAGAAGTTCTTTCATACGTCCAGTTATCTGTCAAATGCTATTTGTTGAAGAGACACTTGACTGGAAATAGTTCAGCCTTTGTGAAGGATTACATTTAGTAACATAGACTAAATGTGGGTTAGTACCAAAACAGACAGTCAGACTTATATGTGGCTGTTACGTAACCACAGTTTTTCTACTTTTTCCAGGTACTTGGGCCACTATTTGCTCCTCATGATTACATGAGTCCTGGAAGTCTATTCCATGGACTTCTGATACATGGATTTGTGACAGGTTAAGGTCATCTGCCCAGAGTCTGGTGATCTTTTTTTCAAGCCTCACAGACTCTAACCTTGTACCTGTCCTGTGACTGCTTATTTCCCTCAGATAATAAGGAAAACATACTGAACAACTATTGGTCCCCCGTGCTCTGTTTGTCGTTATTCCTGGCTATCTCTCCAGGAGAAAAGCCATTATATTTCTCACAGTGTGATTGAATCATCATTTCTCCTCTTCTGTGCTTTCTCTTCCCATTGACCCCTCACACTTGTCATATTCAATTTTCATTTATTTTTTTGGAACATTAAGGAGGGTAGATTTACGAAAAGAGATAAAAGGTGAAGATTGAGTAGGGGTGGATAATGAAAAAGGTCTTGTGGTCTGTGTTTGACTGTCAGTAGCTCTATTTCCTCTGTTGTTGAATGCTGACCTGTGGGTTCAAGGTCCCTTCTCTATCTGAATCTCTCTCTCTTCTTCCCTGCTTTGCTGCTTTCCTGCTCTGCCTGACTTTACCATAAATCCAGCAACACACTTATTTGCACACACATACACAACTACACACCCGTACATATATATATATACACACACCAATCAATACAAGCCTGCTTGGCCCTGCCAAAACCCAAAATGACTATAGATTTTCTGTCCACTCTGCCACTAAATTATGTAAACCTCTAGTTTATGCTGCTGTACTTTTTTGGCAATCCTACTCCAGACACGGGATTGGGTTTTCCACTGACACAGTGAGCTGCAGGTGTAGATAGCAGGAGAAAACACTGCTGTTCATACCAGTAGGACCAAATCCATTGTTTCTGACAACAGACATACTGTCTTTGGTTTAGTAAACAATAATTACAAAATGTATTCAGCTATAGATTTTGAAATCAATCCGATGTATTAGGGTGATTGTAAATGTCCTACTGAAGTCAGAGTTATGTTTAAGTGGTGATTAATGTGCTGTGGGAATTTCTGCATGCACATACATAAACTTAATCAATGTTCAAGACAGTGATAAGTTGCTAAAGACAAAATGAGGTGCGATAAACAACCAATCGTCAAAGAGTCACACATAAAGTTCAGAGTTTAGTTTTAAATGCTGCACAGCTGCACATTAGAAAGTGCATGTTCACAAAATGAAAACATGTGATCCATAGCAGTGTGAAAATAGGCACTTACCTGGCACTAGCTTACACTTAATCGGGAAGCACCTTTTGAAGCGGCCGCTTAAGGCCTTAATTAACAAGAGGAATGATCTCAGTAAGTAGGACCTGTTTCAGTGTTCACACAGACACCTAAATAGATAATTATTCAAATTTAGTGAAGAAAATATGGGAAAATGTAAACTTAGTATCTGCAGCAGTAACATTATTATCTGCATATTTTTTGCTTGTAGTTACTGTACTTTAAAGCACTTAGTGCATGCTCTATGTTACCTTCTGCCAAATTGCTGGCTTAAAAGTGTGTCTGCGTGTGTGTGCTTGTGTTCCTGAGGTGAGCTAATAGTTTGTCTGGCTAGGCCTGTGACAGGGCCATCAGTAACTCTGAGGGGAAATTGAAATGATCAGCTCATTCAGTCTCCCAGCAACTCCATTACCTAGAACCTCACAATCAAACACACACACCATCACATCTCCTCTCCTCATTTATACGTGGCCTATCTCTCCATCATTGCCACTTGCTCCCTGCTCTGTCTGCCGTCTCTTCCACCATCCAAGTCTATTACCTGCATCTCACTGACTTTAAGTTATTTTAGTGTTTCTTTTTATCCCCTTTACCTTGCTCCTGCATGTCTAAACATTCCTAAATGGCACTCTTTAAAAGTGCCTGACTGGTTGTGTGGGAGTGATGAGCTATGTAGGAGAGAGACAGTGGTCTGTCTGGGATAGCACAGTGAGTTTGGAAAGGCTGAAGTGACACTCACTGTGAAAGCAGCTCGGGGGCATTTTGGTTGTATAGAGTCCACAGTTAAGACACAGTTAAGCTTTCACAAATTCTTTTTTTCATCAAAGAGAAATTGAGAGGGACTGACGCACAGATAGAAAAGGATGAAAAACAGCTCCTTTAAGCAGTCATTGATCAGCACTCAAAGTCCTTGATTATGTCTAATGACCTGCTTGTTCCTCCTGGGAGGCAGAGTAATGAGAAAAACAACAATGCCTGATACTGTGAATATGGGCAGACAGCCAAACAGCATAGACCCATCCATCCATCCATCCATCCATCCATCCATCCATCCATCTCTCTATTTTCAGCCATGTATCCAAAGTCAGATCGTGGTAGTAGCTGATTCAGAAAAATTAATCCAAACGTTGCTCTCTCCAGCCATGTTCTCCAGCGCCTCCTGGGGGATCCTGAAGCGTTTCTAGGCCAGATGAGATATATAATCTCTAAAGCATGTTCTGGGTTTGCTCTGGGGTCTCCTCCTAGTTGATTGTGCCCTCAACACCTCCCATAAAAGTCAACCAGGCAGCATCCTGATAAGATGCCCAAACCACCTCAACTGACCTTTTAGTTTAAATATATGACCTATGATGCTGATGTGTCTTTCAATAAAGCCAAAAAAAAAAAATCAGCAAGATACTGTTTTAATTAGGTGTCATCTTCAATAGTAAATGCTTCTGCAGCTCTTTTTCTTAGCTTGTTAGTGTATCTAACAGAAATGTTTTCACCAACCCAATGTCTACAGTATCAGACTCATGGAGCTAACACAAGTCAAATAATAGTGGCAGATTTTGCAGGTTTCCATGTAAACACAAACATGAGTACAGCTGCTCAGTGCCCTGATGTGACCCTCTTGGCTCATCAGGAAGAAGTGCTCCATTTAAACTTTGTTGCTCCCTTGTAATTGAATTAGTCTACTCAATTATGTAGAGGCAGGCCTGTCCTCATTACACAGCACTATTAAAGCATGAGGATGGAGCCGAGAAGAGCAGCAGGGCGAGAAGCAGAGAACAACACTTAAAGACATTTGAGTGGAAGTGTAAAGTTTACCGCTCTAATCTCCAGTGTGTCTGCGACATCTGTACGACACCTGTGCCATAGTTCACAAATTATGTCCTGCTGTAATTTCTCCGCTTTACCTGTCTCTCTTTGTTTGACTTTTCTCTTTGACACTCTGTGTGCTTCTGGGGCCAAATGCCTGGAAAGTGCTGAGGCAGCTGTTCGGTCAAGTTCTTCCTACACTTACTTCTGAAGAAAACATCTAACAGAGCCAAAAAGCTGCCAGACCACTTGCTGCAGGGTTCCCTGAGCTCAGCACAATGATCACACATCTGCCAAACATTCACTTGAATTTGTTCACACGCACACATACTGTAGGGATATCCTTTTACTGCAAAAGTTTCTCTGCACCAAAGCCACAAATCCGAGATGTCAGCTTTTTTTTTCTAATTTCTTTCTCTGTCTTTCATTTTGTCCACCTCTCTCTCTCTCTCTCTCTCTCTCTCTCTCTCTCTCTCTCTCTCTCTCTCTCTCTCTCTCTCTCTGTCTTTCCTTGTCTCATTGTCCTTATTGCCATCCGCCCACGCTTTAGCAGCTGGGCTAGTAGAGCACTCAGCCATCCAC
>OMLM01000800.1:0-16272 GCA_900302695.1 Helostoma temminkii | reverse complement strand
GTGGTGCTGGTAGCGGTGCTAGCTGCACTGCTGTTGCTGCTGCAGGTGCTAGTGCAACTGGCAGCAGAAGCAGCAGTCTGCTCCTCTTTGGGCTGCTTACTGGCAAACTCTGTGATGCTGAAGACGAACTGGAGGCAGCCCAGTTTGATGTAGCTGCCGTGGTGGAGCAGGGCCGTGCCCTCCCAGCCTGCACCGCTGCCTCCAATCAGGCTGGAGCTGCTCGCCTTACAGCTGCACGACAGCTCTGAGCCACCTTGAGGCTGGCTGCTCATCACTCCACCAGTGGGCATCAGTGACCTGGGACCTTCGTCTTCCTCATGCCTCTTACTGCGACCTGCTCAGAAAGCACACAGAAAGATGGAGACAGGCACAATGTGCTGTGATGTTATGTTACCATTGCAATTTAGTCATTCAATTCACATGAATGCCATGGTTCAACTACTTTTCATATTACATCATCACATCAACGTTTTCTTGATGTTTAATTAGATTGGATTGAATGACAGCTTGTGCAGACATGTTCTGCTGTTGTGACACACTCCTCCCTAGCACAGCCAAGGCTTGACTCACTGACTGGTCTCAAACTGCTCATGCTATGAAGAGTGTACAACTGAGATGTACTCACGGATGACGCCTTGGACTTTGGCCACCAGGCCACTGGGTGGAGACGGTGAAGCCTTCTCAGAGAAGTCACATGAGTAGAGGACATTGTCCACTGTAGTGCCGTGCTCGCTGTAGTTGAGCAGCTCGTAATGTTTGGTATTCTAAAAAGGTACAACAGTACTTCCATGCTTCAGAAACAGAGGTGGAGAACTGTGGAACAATACAATACCAGACTTCTACAAGTCAGCAGTAATGATGGACATACCTCATCATAGAAAATGCAGGCGTGTTTCCCCGATATGTAGTTGCAGTGACCATAGTTTGTAAGGCACACGTCCATATCAGCACCTTTACAAAAACAATAGAAGAACATTAAATTGTAGTTTTATGGCAAAACTCAAATGTTCCTTTTTATTTTTTTAATGCACCACCACAAAGATCTATTTCAATTTGGAAAAAAGGTTGATCCGAGAGCAAGAGAACTGAAACATTTCTTCTGTCATAATACCACCTCAACAAGGTATCAACTGTCACTAACTGTCAACATCAGGGACGTGTGTTTTACTGCCAGAGATGAAAGTGTAACATCAACAGAAGCTATCTGAAGCATTGCAATATGTCCCTTTCAAATGTGATGGATTAAAAGTAAGTACAGAACCAGAGAAAATACTTAGTTACTTCCCACATGATGTACAGTAACTTCCAGACTGATGAGCTACTAATAGACAAATATTTGCTGCCTTATATTTTATTTAGTCCAGTGATACTAAATAGCTACAGAAAATGTTGACGTCCATAAGTGTTTCATAACTGATCTATGAATGTTTAATGGATATCTTCAGTTAAGATTATTATTGTCAATAATTTTAAACTTGGGATTCACCTTTTTTGATCATTTACTATAGAAACCAGGTCATTTCAGAGGTTTCCTGCCACTGCACAAATATAATTTACTACACTAATTGTCATTTAAATGTGTTATGAGAATTACAAGCTAAAGCCGCTGGTCTAAACAATAGCAAGTCTACAATCACTTTGCTTTAACAAAACAAACTGAAACTGGTAAAATGACAGTCAAAATGTCTTACCAGATCCTATGTATAATGTCCTATAACACATGCTCACAGCTCCTCCTTTTCCTGTCAAAGGGTAGAAAACAGCTCGGGCCTGCACCTTCTTCTGACCTGTAGAACATGTCCACAATTTAAACTCTGGAAATGTATTGCTAAATTCTTGACAATACAAACAATATATTTATGTTATGTTATGTAATGCATGTAAACAATGCATTTCAAAAAATAAAACTTTGACTTAATAAAAATATTTAGTTTTAATTTGATTTCAACTAGTATAATTCAGTTTCATGGAACCTGAACTTCTTAATAAAAGTCACAGTTTCACTTTTAGGGCATAGCTTTGAAAAGCAGATTGTGAGTCAGTGACTTACTGTCAGGTTGGGGGTTTGAGGTTTTGGAGACAGCACTGATGGCCGGGGAAGGCAGAGAACTTGACTCTTTTGGAGGGAAGAGCTGCTGGATTCTCTGCCAAGCTAGGAGCTTGATCATGTCTGCATCCAGTTTGTCCAGCTCAATCCCTACACACGCACACACAAACACACACACATTAGAAAGAAACTATTTTGCTAGCTAGCAACATCGCTAGTTTCGTGGAGCAACTTAGGTAGCTAGCATTTTTGAGGCACCAGCTATTGCCTTAGCACACTTACCTCCATCATCAACCTTCCCATCTTTCACGCAGGTGGACAATGAACCGATGGAGGACAGAGTGCTGGGCAGCAGTGAGTCCAACAATCCAGGTCCAGTTTTTATGTCTGTACAAATTAAACATACAGCAACAACAAGTGGTCAACCAACTAAGACTCATCTGGAAGACTGCTCATAAACGTGACTGGATGGGAACATTTATTCACATACAACAGTATCTTTATGTTAAACTATATAAACTGAAACAAATAACTCGCCCTGTGCTTCTTAGTTTAGCTCTGTAAATACAGAAAGAAAACATATTTACAGACCTCCCACTTGCTATATATTGATCATTTTGCTGATGAATTAACTGCCAAAAACAGTTGACGCTCATGTTTGAGAACCTGGAACCATGAAATCTGACATAATCTACATGCTGTCTTTTTGAGAATTTGGGAGACACTGCTTCTTTAAACTAGAGTCAGTATATTTTTTCTAGAAGAAAATTCAATTCAATTCAAGTTTATTTATATTGCGCCAAGTCACAACCTAAGTTATCTCAAGGCACTTTACAATGTAAGGTTTAAGACATTAAACTGCACATTTCACTGTAGATACTAGGCATAATGGTATGGCCTCATTTCAAAGATGCAAAGTCATTGATCAAAAGTTCCATTCAACATGGCAAAGGATCTCTGATGTCACTTTCATTATTATCTAATAATGAAAAAACAATTTTGAAAATCATAGCTGCAACATTCCATGTTAATGAACATACTGCTATGGTGTTAGAATCGTCACTGAAGAAATCCCTCAAGAAACTCAAATGACCCTGGGAGGCTCTTCAGTGCCTTGTGAACACGTACCTTGAGTAGACGGTGGTGATCCCAGCATGGCTGAGTCGAGCTGCTGGCTGCCTTTAGGTGGTGGTGTGTCTGAGTGGGCACTGCTGGTGATAGAGTAGGAGGGTTTCTCATCACTGCTTGTACACTCCTCCTGGAGCTCCATCTGGTCCTTGTGGTTCTGCTGGCTGCCATGGGGCCATATCGTTGGTGCAGTGGGGCAGTTTTTCTGAGTCAAGGCCCCTGTAGTGCTTTCACGCTCCTTTTTAACCGTTTCTGTGCCTATATGGTTCACCAGACCAGAGGCAGGAACTGAGTCTGGGAGACTTGTACTAGGTTTTAGTCTGTGCTGCAGCTCAGCCTGCCTGCAGCAGTCTGAGGCACTGTTACAGATTACAGGTCCATTGGATTTGGGAAGCTGACACTCCTCTGCTAGAGGTTCACTGGATCTCCTACAATTGTGACATGGGGTCATGCTGCATTTATAAGAACCCAGCTCTGCTGGGTTGTCCTTTAACAGAGAGCCCCCCTGGGGGTCATCTGGTGTACTGCAAGGTTTAGGGCAGGGATCTGGAGAAGTCCTTCCTAAAGAGGTCTGAATTTTCATGTCCTCCCCAATGTCACTTGATTTAGTATTGGCTTTCTGGTCAGAGTCCCACTCTGTTGTCAGGGTAGGGGCTGTGGATGAGGCCTTCTGCTTGATGGATAGGTGTCTCATAATGCTGCACTGGAGGGCAATGACATCCTGAAGCCACTGTTAAACACAGGAGAACCGTGTTTTATTAAACATGAACCATTCAATCCTTACATTTTTAATTCTAAAAGCTTGTTCTTCTATTGCAATATCCGACATTAAACTAGCATGAAACCTTAGTGCATTTACATGGAACTCAGTAACCTGATTACAGTAGGCTTTCTCAAGTAAGTTGATTTCTTAACCGTCATTTAAACGGGAAAATTGGTTTCGGTAATCAGGGTAGTGGATTAGAGAAACCTGTTTGCACAAAGTAGATTTCTCCCAGAGAATGCAGATTATCCCAGCATGTAAATGCGTAACAGTGTTTCTAATCAGTAAAAACATAAGTAGAATCGTAATCTGATTTCTCAACTGCATGTAAACTGTAAGTGTCAGTACCTAGCCATGGCCATACCGTCTTTATAAAATGTGAATGTAACACAGCTGTTGGCAGGCTCATTTGTGGTGTTTATTGCCATACAGAAAAACAACTCTCATTCATGTATAAGGCCATTGACTAATCAGTGCTGTGATGTTTAAACCTGGACCAGCAACTGCTACCACAGTTGAAGCATCAATGTTAAAAACAAACATTGGAATCTCAATGAACTGAACCTTTTAATCTAGGTAGATCAACGCAACCTAACTTTGGTTAATAACTATGTGCACAACAAAGAAAAAATAAGTGGATATCTCTTCCTCTGCCCACCTCTTGCTGCTCGGTCTCTGTTGTGAGGTGCTTTGACGGCTGATGGTCGGGAACTCCACTACAAACCAGCTCCAACTGGCGCAGTCCTGCAGGAAGCAGCATAGGGGGAGGATTCTGGTACTGGAACTTGATGGCATACGGTACCTGAGTCCAAAGAGTGATTGTTGGAAATAAATTAATTCAATGTCTTTACATCTTATACTGTCTGTGTATATTTGTTTCAGCATTAATCACCCCATGTACCACAGGAGTGAGTGGTTCGATTGCAGTGATTTGTTCATAATGGTCTGTTAGTACATCTGTTAGTACATTTAGGAATAGCAACTAAAACATGAACAAGAACATTTTCAAAGCTCATGAATTAGTGGACACTTCTAAGAAATGAAAATGTGAACTACTGCATGAACTGACTTTCCTCCATGTCTACCACTGTTCTGTCTAAGAAATTTAGGGCTGGTCAATCAAAAACTAACCCACCCTTGATGAAATACAGGCTACAGAATACAGTGTGCTACCATTAGGCTGTCTACACTGTCACAATGAGGCAGCCAGCCTACCTTGATGGTCTTTTTGTTGTGCTGGTGGGTGGTGCGCCTATTAGGCGCGTTCTTACGATGGACTCTACGCAGGAAGTCCAACTTGACAGCATGCTGTGACATCCTGTCCTGGAACTGGTCAAAGAGCTGACAGCGGCTGGACAGTCTCAAGCTCTTCTGATTCAGCTGGACATCAGACAAACATTTGAAAAGGAAAAGTGCGCCTGACTGTACTAAAAACAGACAAAAAAACTAAGCAAGAAAGCAAGCAAATGTTTGATTCTGTTTCTTACCACTAAGTGCTCAACATGGTTTGGGCACATCCATTTTCCTGCAGGTAAAGCTGTGAGTGGAGGGTCCAGACAGTCCATGTGGAATAGCAGAGGACAATAGTCACACTGGATCAACGGAGCCAATCTGCAACTCCTGTGAGAAGAAACCAGAAAAGAATATGAAATGTTACGCTTCTGTGTCATCTATGTATCTGAAGTAGTCTGGCAGCACTAACCTGTTGCAAGAAAAGCAGACTTTAACTGGTAGAGGGACCAGACCATTGGGATCCAGTTCATGCTGAGGCCTCCTGAATGGCTTCCCTAGTAGTTCCTCTTTCCTCCTCCGTTTACTGCTGCCTGCAATTTTAATCAACACAGGAATATTTGAGACACAATCCAACATACATATTGTTGTGCTGTAAGGCAGATTTCAAACTGTTGTTGTTTAGTAGTTGAGGACCTACAAACTGTTTACAAGGCAGGTTACAGAGAAACCTATTTTCAGTTTTAGTTATGTCATCAGCAAAACTGAATGTTAAAAACTGAATACTAAAACATTAGAACATTTTTCAATTTCAGCTACAGACAGAATGGCATATCTGGGCTGTTTAATTCTTTAAGATGTGCCCTATAGTTGTCTTGTAATGTGTAAGAGTACATACAAATGCACCAGGAAAATGTTAGGTACTTGTTACGAGTGGCTGACCTGGCAGTGCAGTCGTGCAGGTGAGTTCACTGGGCAGTTGGAACTGTGTTGGGTTTCTCTCCATAGCAGCTGCTATTAGCAGCTGGAATGGCCTCTTGAGGAGGCGTGGTGTCGGAGCAGATAATGCAGCACTCTCGAGTTCTGCGCCCTGATCTTCATCCTCAGGTTCTGCTGCCTCCTCCTCCCCGTCATTTTGCTCCTCAGAGGGGGTCGGGGTAGATGAAGTGTTGGAAGTAGGTGTCCCTGGCCGGCTACTAGGTCTACTGCTGGTCCTGCGATCCAAGAGACGTACTTGTGCCACTCTCAGACCAGGTCCCGCCGCTCCAGCTCCTGGAGGCAAGCCATCAAGCCGCAATGGGCCAGCGTTGAGCTCCAACTCAACAGCTGGGGATGCAGAGCGCTTGGCTGAGGACCTGTCTGGTAGGCCATTTGTCTGTTCTGACTTCTGCTCTCGCTTCTGACCAGAGAAACAAAGACAAAAACACACACTTGTAAGTCCAAAGTACAATGACTAAGCATTTCATATTTGGTATGGGAATAACTCTGGTGGAGGACTGTGTGTCTAAGAGAGGGAACATGCCTCACACCTTTTTTCGAACATTACAACGATGACACATCCATTCTCCTGGGGGAAGCATTTCTTCACTAAGGGGTGGGTTGCTGCAGAAGGAGAATGAAACAATCATTAGTAAGTAGGTTGATAATTAATGCACATAAAGATATGAATCTTGCTGAGCAGTTATATTTCTCCTCATAATTATGTTGTCTTAATTTGAAAGGTTTATTTTATTTATTGGTAACTATTAATTAAAAAAATAATAACAATTTTGCAAATGCTCTTGTATGCAAGGCTTGGCCAAACACATATCCCCCTGAGGCAAATCTGTGATTTAGGTTAAAGTAATACAGTTTCTTTGGATTTAGCATTAAGAAAAAAGTCACCATTCAGCTGAGACACTTGCCCACTTTGCCTCCATCTAGTGGACTAACAATTGCATTACATTAAACAGATGTACTAAGTGATGATAATTTTCCATTTCTTTGCGTTTGTGTTACAACTACAGACATGTGTGGTCTTACAAAATACAGAAATCTAACATAACATGTACAGTAGTTCTTGGTTTGCCTATTAAGGGAATACATAGTACTCTAATGATATATCTGGGTTCGATATAGATATTTTTAATATCCATTATGAAGGATTTAAATCAGCAGCATGAACTGTTTCATTCACCATCAGTGGCTCTCACAGGCTACCCATGCAAACGCATCATTAAGATAACACACGTCAGTGCAATAAGTTTCTTACCAATGAAACCAAAGTGATAAGACAGTTTTTAAAACTGCAGATGGTTACCGTTCACAGGCCTGACCATATATGGATAAACGCGTCTCTGGTTGTTTGCAGGTGGCAGTGTGAACTCCACTCTTCCAAATGTCAAAGTTGAAATGATCATGCAAGCAGTTGTTTAACGGACAGCAGTGAAAGGCGGCACCGGAGACATGCTACAATGGGACGAGCTCTGCGACCTGCCCATAACAACCACTGCCGTGCGTCTATTCCATTCCGAAAATGACTAAACATGTAAACTGTGTTCTTCATGAACCTCTTTCACTCAGAGCTCAGTTGGTTGGTAAGATGGCGGTGGAACAGAAAAAAAAGAGTAGGGAGGTCGCCATATTGTAAACAGAGAAAGCAGACTCCATTTTTAGCAGCAGCACCGGTTGCAGCCACGACAGGAGCGGAGGACAGACTGCAAGTAGCTTCAAGCCACTTTCACGTAAAACGCTTCACTCGCCAGTGCGTTTCCAGCAAATATAACGTTTGGCTTATTCTTCAATGGCAATATCTAACGAAACTTTGCTATATAGCGTCTACAGCTGTGCAATTAACCAAGTTAAACGAGACACCACATCAAACAGCACACATTCCCCTAAATATGGGGAAACATCCTAACGATTTACTAATGTAGCTTAAAGTTTCTCGACACCGAACATTAATCTTTATTAAACATATACTTGAATATTGATCAATGTTCCACCCCTCTCGCTACATTAGATACTTTTTGAATGTGTCATGTGCGGATGAATTCATTATGAGTAACTCTGAGCAACGCCTTGAACTAAAATGTCACTTTACAAAGCACTTCACAGAGCTCAATATCGCCCTCCTTGGTTCCGTTGTACCGAGGAAAACAGGGTGAAAAGGGGGGAAAACACCCATTGTTACATTTCAAATTTTAAACAGTAACCGTGGCATTGTGTAGCGGATATGTATTAAACAATAACCTCTGGTAAGAAGTCAGACGCTACAGGGGACAGAATTGAATTCGCATGCCTCCACGGACATGTCCTAGGATTAATTATGCAGCACCAAGAACACAAAACGTCGTTTCAGCAGGGAACAATCATCACTGAAAATAGCATCTATACATGCAGCTTACGAAGATGATTTACACCTCGCGTGCATTTATTGTCATTTAGTGCTCTTAGCCCCTTTTGTTCAAACAACTTACCAGCACTGGAGGTGGAAGGCTGCAGGACAGTGATCGCAGCACAGGAGGTCTCCCCCTTCCCGGCAACTATCGCAAGTGTCATGGTTGGTGGCCCTGCCGCTCCTCCGGACGTCTCTCACCAACTTCCGACTCCTCTTCTCGACCTCTTCGGACTTCGGAGGAGCCAACAGTGTTTGGATTTTCTGTAAAGGTTGTGAAGCAGCGTGAGATTACGATCGCCCTATCTCGTTGTTTGACTACAGAATAGGAAAATATGTACCCTATTCCCCGCTGTGCCATTTCATGCAAAGCTCTGGCTGAGCGCTAACGTTAACGTGTGGCCTCCGTTATAAAACAGGACTATTAACTGCAAGCTACATTAGCCACAATTTCTTGACAGCAGGCCGTGGGTGTGTGATAATACCTGCTATTATTATCACGGAAAATACAATGAAGCATTAGAAATAAGGGAATATTTCATTTAATCACGGCCTCCATGCAGCAGCCTCACCTCCATTAAGCCCCCAGAGGTATCCAAATCGTACACAATCGTTGGGGTCTCCATTTTGTCCCACATTCATCCAGAAGCAGACGTTACAAAAAGAACTTGCAATACAGATGCCTACTGGAAATACAACAATGCGAGTATATCCCGCAATAAATGTATAATTCCAAATGTTTTTGACCAGCGACTGATCAAGCGGTGCTAGCTATCGGTAGCTAGCTAAACAAGCTAACTACGTCAACCAGTCAAGGTTGTGAAGCTAATAGGCTCACTAGCTTGTGCTGTTGGTCCAAAAACAAACAAACAAAAAAGACAGTCGTATAATTAAAACGTCGGTTTCTTTTACGTGCTAGTGCCAGTCCGACATCGAATATTTCATATCAATAAACTGTTGCTGCCAACGCCAGATCCATCTGCGGCCTAGCTGGCCAGCCATGATTCTTGTTTCTGCTCCTGCAAAAAGGAGCCTTGTAAATTTGCAAACCCCTCCGCTCCCATTGTCAACAGAAGACGTAGCTCAAAAAACGGATGGAGATTCGGCGTATCGCGGTCCAATATACGATTTCCGACAATGTTCAGAAAATAAAATCCTCAAATCACATATGTGGAGATACAAATTTGGTTGATGTTATTGTTGTGAAAAGGCTGTGCATCTACATTGGCTAGCAACATCCTCTACCAGTTGGCGCAACCGCGAAGCGCCGGGTGCGCATGCGCATTGCAGAGGATATAGCTCGCTAGGGGTCGTCCATTGTAACGACGAGCGCGTATTGTATCGTGTACACTGTATCTGACTCCAGCAGTATTCAGAGGACATTACTGTTGCTCACAGACTATACTGGGCGGACCGCACTCTATACTCGGTTCTTACTGCCAGTCGGTGTTTATTGCTAACTATTGCTACTTTAACCTGCTTTTACTGTGGATGTTTTGTGACCTGGTCTCAAAAGAAGTATTTTCAAGAATTTTGTTGCTTTGTACTGTTACTGTAACAGTAGGTCTAGCATGTTTTACTACTGTTAGCACTAAGATAGAGGAAGTCACCCACCTATAATCACAGGCACATTTATGGGTTAATCTAATTTTCCATGTTGACATGCATTAGTATGTTTTAGCAAAGCAAAAGGCACAAATGGGTTTCACAGACAGAGGTAGGCATTTGTGAGTGAGGGAGCCAGACCTCAGGTCAGGAGAGAAACAGATTTAATCAGAATGGCAGAGGGGTGAAGTGAAGAGGAAAGAAAAAAAATCTTATTAGCATTATAAACAGTCAAAATAAAAATATAAATGATGTATACATACATGATCAAACACAGGTCAGATATCCACTGAGGCAGTTTGATGCACCTTTGATGCAAGAAAAACAACCTTGCCTTGAAATTAGGCTGAAGCAATGGTGTTGATGTGACAACACAGCAATTCCAGTTATTTTGATAAAGGTAGCTCAATAATCCCAGACTCAAATGAGATGAGTAGTTGTCCTGCTATACTCCATTAAAACATCTTCAGGAACACATCTCTACACTGCTGCTGTTGGTTTGTCATCCTGTTGATGTTGAATTACAAATGTTTTTAATAATTGTCATAAGGTATTTTAATGAAAAGGTCAGACTCCTCAGACATGTCGGGAGATGTCTCCCATGGGAAACAAACATGTTGAAACTGTCCTGAATCCAGGAACAAAGACAAAAGTACGGCAAGTTACTGAAGGATCATGGGTAATTTGCAGTCTTTGTCAGCAGATGGAGCCAGAGTTCTAACTATATGTTTGAATAGTTATCTAACAATAAATGAATTCTCAGGTTTGAATCTTAGTCACACAGCTGTAACATTATTCATGCCCAGTGTTTTACTTTAATCAGAGTCGCAGCTATGTTTAAAAGTGTATACGACCACCTACTGCAGAGGAGTATGCATTGCTGGTTAAATTCTAAATCGATACTTTGTGTGCTATTGGTTATGGCTGAGTAAAGGAGCAGCCAATCACATAACTGCCTCCATCTTACAGTGGATGTGATGGTGGCATGGTGGTGTAGTGGTTAGCACTGTTACCTCACAGCTGGAAGGACCTGGATTCAACTGTCTGTGTGGAGTTTGCATGTTCTCTCTATGTATGCTTTGGTGCTCTTCAGTCCAAAGACATGCAGTCAGGTTAACTGGTGTCGCTAAATTGCCCATAGGTGTGAATGGTTGTGTGTCTCCATATGTCAGCCCTGTGATAGGCCTGTCCAGGGTGAACCCTGCCTCTCATCCAGTGACAGCTGGGATTGGCTCTGTGACCCTTAAAAGGGAAAATTATGTAGGATAGTGGATGGAATAGGGTCAGAGGTGATAAGTGACGGAAGCACATTTGTACAAGTTTTTGTATTTTACTTAAATATTTTTGTTTACTTTTAATCAGTTCTATTCCCTTCACTTATATAGCACCAAATCACAACAAAAGTCATCAAGAGAACTTCACAATACAAGGTTTTAGACCTTACAGAAGTATGAGGAAAATACAGAAATATCCCTCTTGCGTTACCAACAGTGGAGAGGAAAAACTCCCTTTAACAGAAGGACCCTCCAGCACAATGAGGCTCAGGTTGGGCGGCCATCTGCCTTTACAGATCAGAGGAAAATATACTTTTCATCACGTCTGAGCTTTGATCATTAGATCCTAATGACTTTCATCGACTTTCTCTATTGTCACACATTGAACCTGTTCAGACCAGTTGGAAGGTGAAGCCACCCTTTAGGATAAATGTGAGGTCTTCTACCAACTTTCCTGTTTGTTGTGACATAATAGAAAAAACTCCAGTTGCCATGACTCAACTTCACCATCTCTAGCCTGTACTGTCAGTAACATTCCTTTTCTGCTGGCTCTGCTCATATGTTCTACCTAGGCAGACAGCTGCTGGGCTTGCCTTGTCTCCTGAATGAAAAACACTAGTTTTTAATATTTGCAACAATTCTGCAGACGTCTGTAGACTGCAGTAGGTGACTCTTTACCAATCAACTCAAAAATATAAAAAGAACTAAATGCACATGGCTGCATTGAGCTCACTGTTTGACTCTTACAAAACGTAAAGTTTAAGACATTTTGATAAACAGCCATCTTTAAACTGCTGTTTCTCAAGTTTAAACTTCATTTCTTGCTGTTCTCACATTAGCATGATTACCCACCATCCCTTACATTTAGTCCTTACTATGGTTTTGTTGGCAGCTGGCTGTTGCCATCACATTTTCATCTTCTCTTAAACAGTAATCCAGTCTGTTTGTAGGAATAATATTTTCCGCTTTGTACTGATCTCATGCATCTTTCTTTATTTTTGTTAGGCTTTAATTTCAGGTTAACATTAGTTTAAGGTTGGTTGTTGCATGGTTGACAGGTTTGGATTAAGGTTGGGCTCAAAATAAGGAAAGGGCAAACAGAACACTGGATTCTCGAAGAGTCTTACAGAGTTAATAAATATGTGAAATGGAGTTTTCTGACCACTCCCAAGAGATAAAGACAAAGGCCTATTTCTGAAATAATTACACAACTGAGAGATGATTATCTGACATGTTTCTTAAAGCTGTGTTCACTTTTTATCTTTACCTGAAAAATACTATTTGTGGCTATAACTTTGTCACGTTCGCATAAGATAAAAGAATGTATCAGTCTGTCTCCATGGTTGTGGATGCACATCTGCTTCTAAGTTGACTAATAACCTGTGTAGCTGTGTTGACCTCATCCATACTCGTTGCCATTTTTGTGCTGCCGCCGCTGATAGCCAGCATCACATTATTAATCCTGCCTACAAAGGTCAAATTGGCTGGGTTGTTTTTCAGACTGGGAAAAATCCATCACCAAGCACAGACCTTTGAGAAATGCTGAAAAAATCTGAATGGACCCTGATTCAGATGCGGAACCACACTAAACTGGTAAGGCCAAGTCCACATCCAGTTTTCATAGTGTGACACAGGTGGTGTACCTGCATCTCAGCTCTCAGATCTCCAAGATACTTCATGCTAAAACCCCAGTAACAAGAACAGAGCGTGTGTGTTCTGATGCAGGTCGACAGCGCCTGTTGTCTCTGTTGTCTTTAACAATCCATTAAATTGGCTCTGATACATACTGCTGCCTTGACAAACACAATGCATTAGGTTGAACAGCAGATGCATTGCAGTTTCTTCATGTCGTGGCTTCATTACACAGATAATTATCACATTTAATGGGACTAGTTTCATTTCTTCATTACTGCACACTGTTACTGAGATCACTTCACTTCCTATTTTAGCAAAATAGAGTTACTTTTAATGTGACTAATTATTTCAGTGGTGTAGAAGAACAACAAAAAATGTATAAAAAAAAGATGGATTACTGTAATTAATGTGGCATTATGTTTGTGCTGACTGATTTGTCTTTTTGGCACATTCTACTAAACATGCCGAGATCAGCCAACTGAATTTCAGTAGCAGGTCATTTTATTAAATTTGACTTGTGTTCTACAAATTCAGTCTCTGAAAACTAATTCATTCATTAGATCACTTCAAAACAATTAGCTCTGTATGAGCATAACTAATTGGAAATTTTGCAGAACAACCTCCCACAATTAAATGGACACAAAGTATTCACTCATATATAGTACAAACAAAGACAATCCAGGAAATACACACTGTCAGAGTAGCCATTGTTTTTTTGAACAATAATTTTTTTTATTGAAGATGTTTGTAGTAGCTTAATCTGTACTTTATGTACAAGGAATCAAAAATAGGTTAATCATTACCATTTTAATTACGCTAGTTTGAATGGATACATATTATCATAGGACAATATATATAGTTTATGTTTCAATGACAGTAATAGCCTAAGTTTAGATGCAGTCTCCAAACAACATCAGTGTGAACAAGTGCAGTCTCCTTTTGCTTCATAGAAATTTAACACATGGATGGTTTAACGCTGTCCTGGGGGGATAAACCAAGTTTGTCTGCATGTTTTATATGAGTATAACAAAATCTGTATTTTCATTCTAAAATATTAACTGAAATTTAATGATTCATGAGAGGTGGATGTTATTCACGACTAAACATATTTTCATAATCCTAATTCAACCATTTTTTAAAGTAGTGGTTTAGCATGCTGGGAAATATGGTTATTTACTTTCTTTCTGAGAGTGAGATGGGATGATTGATGCCAATGTAATGCCTGGTGTTAAACACGGAACAGATCTCAGGATAAAGGTGGGTTCATTTAACATGGGAAAATGCTGTGGAGGAAACGCCTAACTTGGCTAAGCACATTCTGGCTCTGATTTTCAACTTGTTGTCTATGGTTCCAGTTTGGGGAATACAGTACAGTACAGTGCAGTACAGTACGCTTATGTGAATGATATTCAGTGTCTGTATGCCTTCCCCATTTTAGATAATCTGATGAGTTTTTCAGTTCATATGATATCATCTGGATTTCTGGAGAAGCAGGTTGACCATGATATCTGTAGTATAAGCATCCAGATGATGTATGATGTAAAACAGTCCCCTGACTTCATCCAGAGAACTTTCTCAGTTCACAAGCAGAGACATATTTTGAAACGAGGAACGGGAAAGATAGCACATAGGAAAGATAGATTTAATGCATTCATATACTGTATGTGTCCTCCACAAAATAGAACCAAATAAAGCAAGTTGTCACCTTTTAATATGTAATCACAAGAATAATAATGTCTTGTCTCATTTAATCCCAGTAAAGAAAGCTATTCTTTCAACATCCATTTTATTTAAGGCAATATGTTTGGATGTCTGTTTAAAGCATAAGCTGTTGTTTTTCTGTGAAGTTTCTTACTTTAAGCAGATGTTGCCTGAATTCATAAACATTGTTCTTTAAATATTAGCAAAAGACATACGTGTATAATATGAATAACATAACATTTGTGGTTATACATATTTAATGGCACAAGCTTCGCAATGATTGCTTCTGCTTTCTGAGATGTAACTTTGCAATGAAAGTCCTCAGGATGCGAGCCAAGAATAAAAACTGTACACTTCTCTTACTTGACAGTTAGAAAAATAATCCAGTGGTGCGGCCATCCAGGGGTGGTATGGTGTCCTCTGTTGTGTAAATAAAGGAAGGTCCAAATTCAGCATACAAAGATCAGGTCGGAGGTGCTGAGGGAGTCACCAAAGATGTGAGTGTGATGGACACTGAAAAGGCTTCTTATCTGTCCATACTGAAACACACTCACTGACGTCATCAGATCGAAACCTCATATTCTCTGGTTTCCTGTGAAGAGGATGACAATGTCAGGCCACAGGGAGAGCAACACATAAACAGAGCTAGTCCAATATTTGGATAAGAATAGATGACCACCAGATAACAAACCTAATTAACATTTTTACTGCTGAATTACAGTACGATGAAACTCAACTGTCCCTTTTGAAAAAGACACACGGTCTTTGACAAGGAGATGAAGTACAAATACCTGAGAGTTCAACTTCAAACAGACTGGACTGGAAATGCAAGACAGAGGTTGTTTACAGAAAGGGACAGAGCAGGCTTTGAGGTCCCACCTAGTGTTGTAGTACTCAAAACCAGTCTTGGTCTCTGCAGCATTTTTAATCGATCACAGTCTTGGACAAGGTGGATTTGGGATTTTATTTAGACCAGTCAAGACCACAACTGCAGAGATATATTAGCATATTGCCTGCGTATTGCCTGATTTATTTGTTGATATAATTTCTTATTTCTTACACAGTGGTAACCCTTCCTTCACAAAAGGAGAAGAAAATGACAAAGAGACAATCTTCTAGTCAATTTAGTTATTTTCTAAATTATGGAACTTTCAGTGTACTGTTTAGGCATTGACCAAGAGTATATGTATATATGCCTGGATTTTCTGCCTCCTGACACACTTAATTTCAGAGCAGCCTCATTGTTGATCATTCCAGTGTTTATTTGTCACACTACTTCATTTGCATTGATTACCTGTATTCAGATTAGGATATATACTGATATAGATCATACTCAAGGTCCTATAATTTGCAGACTTGTCAGTGCTTCCTGACAAGCTGTGTTACTGTAGTGTTAGACTGATGTCAGTTCTACAATGTATATTTCCTGGGTATTCATTGAGTCACACTTAGTATTGCCTTCTTGTTTATTTTATATATATATATTTATTTATTATTTATTTATTTATATATA
>OMLM01000799.1:28403-39019 GCA_900302695.1 Helostoma temminkii | reverse complement strand
CAACAGGCACTCTCAGGTCCACTGTTTGGTGGCAATTCATCTATTAATTATGTGACAAGCCCCTTCTGTACCACCATAGAGGGCTTTCTCTTTTCCCCATGCACCCATCTCTTTATGCCTTTCTTTCTTTCTTTCTCTTCATCCCTCCTATTTTTGTGTGCAAAGTCAGTCGCCCTGTTGTGAAAATGGATGTGATAGGAATAGTCATGCTGTGGAATGCTAAGGTCTCCCTTGGCTTTTCACAGCCCACAACTCTAGAAGGCAAATGAGTTTCTCTGTCCATCCAGTGCAAAAAAACGGGAGGGGGAGAAGCCCTTTAGCCCAAAAGCAAATGAGTAGAGATTTTTACTGGTGGGGTGAGGCATTAACCGCTAACTCTTTCAAACAGCATCAATGAGAGAACCTCCAGAGACAAAGACAAAGCAGCAGCTTTTGTTGTTGAGTCTTTCACATCTTGTGTCCTCAAGAAGGTTTTGTGCCCAATTAACTTACAGTGGGTCCCACGCCTGTCTCCCCCTTCCCTCCAGGGTCCAACAGTGTGTTTGGCACCAAGGAGGGACCAGGAGGACTGCCCACATTTGGCAGCCCCCACCACGACACTTGGAACAGACTTCGACGTACCCCACCGTCTTTCCCCACACCGCCACAGTGGCCCAAAACTGCAGACGCTGAGAGAAGCAGCTCAGCCAACAGCCACGAGAGAGAGCGTGAGAGGGAACGGGAAAGAGAGAGAGAAAGGGAGAGGGAAAGAGAGAAAAGAGACTCGTCCATTGGGAAAGAGGAGAAAGATAAAGACAGGTGAGTTTGGTCCAAATAAAATAAAATCCTCCTTTCTGATTACTGAAAACTGGCGGATCTTAGCTTTTAGGTTAGCTTAAGAAAATAATATTTTGCAATAATGTAGTTACTAATTTTTGCTGTTCTCAGACTGGACATTTGCCTGAGTAAATGTGATGTGATTACCCCAAGAAGATAACAAACCTGATTATCTTAGAAACAACAGATTTATAAAAGAAAAATCATGAATTTTTGCATTTAAGTTACCAAAATGTCCATTGAAGAGCACACATATATTATACTCTAAATTCATGTCTTCAACAATGATCCCTTTCCGACAAAAGAAAAATGTGACAATTCTTCTATTAATCGTATCCTTGGAAACTGAAATAAATAGAGTCCATGTAAACAACAAGGAAACAGACACAGATCAAACAGCTCTGACTTGAAAATTTAATGGAAGTCACCAATGCTTGAATACAACCCACACGATACTTATTTTAACAAGTGCTAACAAAACTGTTTTATTATTTATTCACAGGGATTCTGTGGATCGAAACAGACACTCCAACCGTTCATCTCCGGCCTCTGCACCAGTCAGCCACCAGATCAGCAACCTGATTCGCTCAAACAGCCAGAACTCCAATGATTCTGGTCGACATCACAGTGGCAGCGTAGACCGGGGTCGTGAGACAGAGAAGGAGCTCTTGGAGCGCCACAGAGAATCCTCCATGCTGGCTGATGTGAAGGTGAAGGAGAGCCACTCACCTGGCAAGGAGATGCTAGAAAGGAGACAGTCAGAAGACTCCATCAAACCCATTCAGCGTTCTCCTTCTCCATACACCAAGGTAGTGATCAATGAGCAGAACATGAAGATGACAGGTGGCCCCCCACCTATGCTCAAGGACAGCGAGAGGAAAGAGCATCCACCCGCAGAGCTTCTCCACAAAGTGAAAAATGACATGAAGATTAAGGAAGAGAGGAAAGAGGAGCAGGAGGTCATGGTGGTGAGTTCCGAGCCAGCCCCCCAACCACCAACCCAAGCTCTTCCTCTCCCCATCAGCCAACCTGGAAATCCACACCACCACCACCCACCTTTGTCTCAGCAGCCCCCTCTTCCATCACCACGTGGCAGTGACATTCCAGCACCTGGCCTGCATGGCGTCCCCATGGCACACTCTTTGCCTCTTTCCATGAGTGCCATGCCACAAATGGGCAGCCTCAATGTGCTAGACCGGGCTCGCATGGCTCCTTTTATGGGGGTGAGCCCTCTGGCCGGAAGGGAGCGGCTGCCCCACCCAGCTTTTCCTTGGGACCCTCTCAGAGAGGCCTACCGTAGCCTTGATCTGCAGCGGCGCATGGATTTTCAGCTCAGGGCTGAGCAAGGACATCGCTTCCCCAGTGTGTACGAACACGAGCGAGCCTACCGCGAGAGGGAGGCTCATGACTACTCTCACCATGAGCACCTGTTGGAGGTGCGCAGGGAGCACGAGAGGATGAGACAGCAAGCTGAGGAACGAGAGCGCCTCCACCTGAGGGAGGAACTGGACAGGGCACGTCTCCATCAGCTGCACCAGTCCCCTATGGAGGGCCATCTACCCCACATGCCACCCTTTATGCCCCACCTAGGTGGCATGCCCTACCCTAGACTTAGCCCCTCCACCGGACACAATGGCCCTCTGAACAGAACACCCCCTACTGCTGCACTCAGTGCACCCCCACCCCTTGTGCCAGCTGGCAGTGCCAGGTCAGCCTCACCCAGGAGGACTACCCCCCTCACTACCACACAGGACCCAAGGGACTACTCCCCATCTCGCAACCCCAAAGAGGTAGAGGCTCGGTAGCTTCTTACAAAAATGCGCAGTCTTTCTAGATGCACTCACAAGCCCCACTCCCCTAATCTGAAATCTTCTTGTGAACAAAATGCACTGCTCTTCGCCAGTGAAGGGAAAGGGTATGATTGTACAAAGTAAAGGTGTGTGTGAGGCTGATTAAGCACATGCCATGACTTTATTTTTAGTGGACTGGAGGTTGAATAATGTCGGTAAAGAAAACACAAATATGTGTATGTTTATATCCGACTTAAATATTTGATAATTATTAATATATTAATCAATACTTTTTTCAGCTTTGTGCGAAAAGAGAGGTCCTGAAATGTGTTTGTACATTTCCTATCCTTGTTCCATGTATAGATATCATTTCTATGAATTTTATGTATTTTGTGCATTAGTCATGCCTTTTAAAATATTTATCCCAGTTGATTGTGAGACATATCCATTATGACCCACTGTAAAGACTGGATTTTGGTTTCAACCTACAGTAATTTAACCTCATGGTACCGGGATATCCTCAATGATGACAATGTACAATGTTACATTATCGATTTGTTCATTTGTTTTGCCTTTGAGATATGCAGATAAATATATATTATGAGGTCTTGGTTCTGTCTCTATAAAGAAAATGGATGTAAATAACTTGTTGATATTCCTTCACTGCAAAATTACTGTGTAAATTTATTAGGCTTTTTAACTATTTCTAGAAAAACAAAATTAAATGAAAACATGGGGAGTCACTTCCCTGTTGAGTACCATGCTAACAGACAAGCCTGGCCAATGGATGGGAAGTATAACAAGAGGGTGTTGTAAGGGGGCCTAGAAGGATCATCTGCAATCTATGCAAAGCAGCACACAACACCCCGAAGAGGTCACCTTGAGGCAGCAGACATAATGATGATACTGAGAGAAACTTGGATTAATACATGTTCATATTTACCAATGAAATAATGATGGAATTATTAAAAGACTTCCAAGTCACAAACTGGACCAGCCCCAGACAGATACAAAGGACACTTTTAAGTGGGCGGTAAAAGGACTTTCTCTGTCAACCTTGTGGTGTTGTGCAGTTGTTTTTCTTAGACTCTTGTATACAAAACAAGTAGAGTTTTAGGCGTGCAAAAAATGAAAATGAACATTCATGGTTTAAAATGTACGGAATAAAGTTTGGACCTAATGTCATACATTCGCTGCTTTGTCTTTAATCTTTGTCTTACTGTCAGTGCTGTCTACATCTGCAAAATTTTACTGTAAACTAAACCTACTGAATGGGATGTTGATGTGTGGTTGATAGGTTTGCCAATAATTCATGTGCCTCAGTTTTTAGCATTTAGAGTATTTGCTCATGTGGTATCAAGCTATTACTTTGATATCATAAAGGCAACAGTCTTGGCTGGCGGAGTAGCCCAAGCTATCAGATCATTTGGCTGTAATCTGTCATACATGGACTGCAGCGCTCTTCAGAGGGGATCGATGAGATTGGGCCAAGGCAATACAGGGAAGGACTAATAGGACATTGATTTTGTATGAAAGCAGGTTTTGAGTGTTTGTGTTGCAGGTAACCGGTATTGACTGGCAGCCCAGCGGCATATTGACCCGTGGTCTGGACTCATTAAGAAAAGCATCGCCTGGGAGGCAGGCTATCGGATGGTGGTGCAGAGGCTGCTCTCTCTTCTCATACGCCTTCTCTCCTCATGCACACCACTCATCTGCTTTTCTAATGAGGCCGGAAGGCGCTCTGGAGTGGGCCGCAGAGGGAGCCCTGAGGCGCCCCATCCTGTTATTGACAAGACCTCGGCTGTGCTTGCCGCCTGTCCAGAGACAGCCAATTCATCCTGATAATGCTCCTACTACTCATCTCACTGCAATGTGCCATGAGACCCACCTATCCTGTCCCATGATATTAGCCCATAATGACAGCGTGGATCAAACCGTGGCCAGGTCATTAGGGGATGTTATTGAAAATCAATGGCGCTCCTGTGTCTCTCACACTCCAGTCAGGTTTTTTAAAAGGCCTCCTTGAAAAGACTGTTTGCCAGAATGAGGTTGGCGTATTGGGAAGCCTTAAATCACTATCACTTTCAATTTAGGTTCTCAGTAATTGAGCCACATAATACACCGATGGGTAGCATCTGTCAGTAGCCAGGTTCACTTTAGCGCTTTGTGCTTTTAGTTCTAATCATCTAGTCAACAACAGGTACTTAACCCCTGTACTTGTTACTGCATAGTGATTTTTCCTATAACTATTATTTACCAAGCAAGCTTTGGTAGAGGAAAAACACACACCTTACATTTCCCTTCAACTCAATCACTCTGTCCTGTGCTCTATCCATTTTATGGCTTAGTATAGAACAGCCCTCCGGAGATGAAAAGCTCCATCAATTTCACTCATCGTCTGGCAAGGTCAATTTATTTCAGCACACAGTCCATCATCAGATGGGAATCAATTGACACATTGCCTAGCATATCCAACCCAAGGTAGGTTATTACAGCGTCTGCAATTGTCAGTCTTTTCCAGAGGTATTCTTCATGTATTCAGGCTTTTTTTGTTGCTGTTGTTTTGGCCTTTTTTTCTTTTTTGCTGGTGTTGGTTGTGATTTTCTATAGTATTTATAATTTGCAACACATTTCCTATTTGAGGGAACATTGTTAGAATGACAGGGCTTCATGTGGCACAAGGCTGTGTTTATTTTTTACACATTTCTCCACTGTAATCCCAATTAATAGGATACGGTGGTAACTGAGGTAAGACATTGTTTTGTTGTTCCACTAATCCTCTTCATTTATCTGTGGGAAACCTCAATGCTGAGGGTTTGAGATTGAATTTTCATGGTCTCAAATACCTCCAAAAAGCGTTTGGCACAAAACTCACCCCAGATTCAGCGAACAGTAGAACAGGCCTAAGGGGCTTCTATAGAGCACAATGGCAGCTAATAACACAGTGCCAAGCTAATAAGATGGGCAACAAATGAATGGTTTGGTCCAAGCTCCTTTTCTCTCTTGCTCACTCTGCACCGCTGATAAAACATGTATGAAAGCATTTTTGAGCCGCTACATAGTGGCTCCCTGGACTTTTCCCCCAGTGAGAGCTAATGCATTAGTTCCCATTTGAAGGCTGTTTTGAAATGGAGATTGGTAATGAGACGGGAGGGCCTTGCCATGATCACATTTGGATTGCTGAGGCCTCTACTGGGCCTGGTGATTTGGGAGACCTTAGCTCTGCTTGGAGTTCAAGCCCATCTCTCTGCGGGGGTTAGCTAACCTGATGAGAGCCATTCTAAACCACTAAACTATATCTGAACTGTGAACTGAGGGGGAGAACACCAAGTCAAGGGCTTTGGCAATATATCCCTGTCACAGCACTCTTTGTAGACTGTATGTTGTTTTGACCACCTAAAAAGGCTAACAGCATACATCCTTCCATGCTGCTATCTTTTTTTAGCCCTCAATGTCAACAGAGCGGCAGCTGACAAAAACCAGGCCCATCAGTGGTTTAGGAGCTGACTTGGAAACAGGCGAATGGTGTGAATTCCAGACGTTGGTGACAAACTGCTGTCTAATGTCTTTGCACCTCTGGACCTATGACAAATATTCCTGCTGTCTCACACTACTACCACTATAGCTGTGCATGAAGGCCAGTCAGTGCGAGAATAATATACTGTAAATCACTCATATAGGAACTTCAGAGAGCACAAAATGAGACAGGGAGGAGTAGAAGGGAATTAAGGGTGATGGAAAAGGAGAAGGTCCAGAACAGCCACCAGCCAAAATAAGTTTTCCACTTTGATTCAATTTTGAGAATTTTTCCATCCTTTAGTGGAACCTCACAATTTCCCACATTGGCCATATTATGTACACAAGCCATAAAAAATGAATAACATTTATGCAGCTGGGTGCATCTGGCAGAAATAGTTCTCTCATTCAGGGACCAGGATGGCACCATGCCGCCACACCACCCTCTGTGTTCAATGTATGGACACTTAGAGGAAAGTGAAGACTTAGGAGAGTGGTGGGTGGTGTAAAGGGAGCCTCTCAAATGCTTCGAATGAGTTTTAAAAAATAAGAGATTTCAAGGCAAACGGAGGCCATACGTAGCTCGTCCAATTTGGCACAGCTGACGCACATGATTAGCCGTAGGGACATTAATCAAAAGTGGCTCAGTATTTGAAGGGGCGGTGAGAGGTACTGCCAGCTGGTGACAACACGGCTTGTGTGCATGGGCCAAGAGTGAAGTTTATTTGAATATGGATCTTGCCGTGACCGTTTTTCTCCAGAGCTCAGTTAGCAGAGCGTTCTCTGGCTCATCACTGGGATCGCCTCAGAGCCCCTTGGCACCCAGAAAGGCGGAAGTTTTTCCAAGCCGCAGAATGAGAATTACGATTTAGTCCATCCCCTCTGGTGGTGTGGGCACAGTCATAAGCATTTATTCAGTTTGACGCTGGCAAAGACGCAACACCTAGTTCTTGGCTACCATGTCTGAGGATTTCCTTTCCAATGTGAAATTATGAAGTTGACAAAAAGGTTGTTTTTACAGCCTATGAATTAATAACACGTTAAAAATAAAACACCCTATCTTTCCACATTAAACAGTTCTCTTCCTCCACAGAAAGAACAAAGTTTACAGTATGTATGTGCAGTCAGTATCACTTAGGGCCCCAACTTGAGTTAGAATGAGACCACAAGTATGTGAAACAGCACAGCATCAGCCTTTTTGAGTAATGTTTTATTCAAAAAATGACCATCTAATTGTGAAATGTTTTTAACTTTTGACTGACTTTTACTTGCTATGTCATTTTGACAATATACTTCAATAAAGGTCTCTAATATTGAGATATTTAAAGCTATTTTTTACAGTTGTACAGCCTCAAGAGTTCTCAAAGTACTAGTCACTAATGATGAGTGGGCACTTTTTTGTTACCAAAGCAAGTAGCAAGAAATGAAATGCTATTACATTAATGTAGTCAAAATTGCATCAGATGCTCCACATACAAGGACTAACAGTGGATAAATACAGACTGCTCTCCATGTGCCAAAGGCCACAGTAAGGTCATCTATAATGATACTGAATCGAGTAGGAAGCAAGTAAATCTATCATATCAAATATAACATTTAGACAGAACATTCATTCATTCATTCATCTTCTATACCGCTTAGTCCCAGCAGGGGTCACGGGGGTGCTGGAGCCTATCCCAGCCAGCTTACGGGCGAGAGGCGGGGTACACCCTGGACAGGTCGCCAGTCTTGCAGTGATTTTGATACCTGCTAAACATCTAAATTTATGTCTGCTACATAAGAAAAAATGCAAATGTAAAAATAGCAATAAAAGTATCTGGAATTAGATTTTAGGAGTTTGTGTTTGGAATATACACATAAAACACAACTATCAATCAGGAAAGTTCCACAGCTATAAGTGGACTTTTTTTCTGTGATTTCAGAGCACATTCATTGACATTTACTCAAAATGGACATACTCATATTATCAGAAAATAAGTTGTAAAAATGTTTGTACAGTATCATTTATTTGGGGTCAAACGTATGATTACCTCTGCAAACTTGCACTGACATCACAGTTCTGTGTTGATTTCCCCTATCAACAAGAGTGACACCACCTGGTGGTTCTGATGTTGTGGTGGACAGGATTCAGTCTGAGCGCTCTCTCTACTCTGACTGCGTCTATGCTGCCTCATACTCATCAAGCTGCAATGCACTGTCTCGACTCCTATTGATCACAGCCACTTTGTAACTTTTTGTCTATTCTGACCCCTGTTCATCACAATGTCAAAACCACTAGGTGACTGATTTATGAAATCACATATTCACATAACAGGCTAATATCAGATAAAACCCACCTTATTGACCTTAGGGAACCAATCATTAGGACAACTGACAACCATGACAACAGAGACTTGAAACATGCTTGAGAACAATTGCATTTTGTCAAATAAACAACATTTTTGTGCTTTTGCAGTTTAACTGTCATCTGAATTCAACTGAACTGAACTGAATTGACAGAAAGTAAAGGAGAAGGAGTGCAGGCAGTACTGTAGGTGGATTGTGTGATATTTACCTCCAGGTTAAGTGGAGGTGAAAACATCTTCGTTTAACTGAGGTTTTCTAGCTGTCACACAGGCAGACTGTGTGTGAGCGTGAGGCAAAGTATATGTATAGTAAGACAGAGATGAGGGTCTAAAGGTCAGTGTAAAAGTATGGCCTTCAGTCTAAATGATGCTGCTGGCATTTACACTGAGACAGACAGACATAGACACACACACATGTTGGTATGCAATGATTATTCAGCAGATGAGCTAAACATTAGACATAATGGGGTCATAGTAACCAAATTACTGGAAAGCAAAGCAACAACGTTAGTTTTCAGTTCCACGACACATGAGGCACCTGGAAAAACGCACTATAGAAAGAGAAAGTCACATTTAGAAAAGACAAAACTGAAAGAAAACCAAAGCTGGAGTGATATTAATATTTCTTGACAGGCTCTCAAGTAATTTCCCAGAACTGTGCTTTTTCAGGATGGCAGATTGTATTAAACAACTATACATTATTTATGCTTTGACAGTTATGTCAAGAGCAATCACATTTCTGTGACAACAGTGTGGAAGTAAGACACAATAAATATAAGTAAATATCAGTGCAGTCAGATAGGAGAACCCATCACTACAGCAGATATTGTTTATGGCTTAAAACAGTGTGTCCATATCTTCTAGGACAGCATAGTTTATAGATTCTCAGGATATTTGAAAACACCAAATTTTACAAAACAAAAATACATATTTGGTCTCATTCATGAATAATTGTCACACAGTTTTCTCTATTATTCTGACATTCGCTTATGTTTTCTTATTTGGTGTTTGTTCCTTGGTAAAAGAATCTATGGACACTAATAAACACACTTATGCTCATTCCAGTGCTGAAGTTATATAATATTGTTTAAATAATGAAAAACACTATTGTCTTTGTTATGGAAATGATTAAACACTATACTAGCACTAGGGCTGTGTATTAGCAAGTATCAGGCCATATGATATGTATCACAATACAGTGGTTATAATTTTATATTTTGAAATATTACATATACAATATTCAACACTGCAAGCAAGGTGATATATTGTCATTTTAGGGAAACTGTCATAGTAAAAAGAATAAACCACCATATTTACTAAGTGGTGTTTTTATACAATCTGAGCACAAAATAATGTACAATGCACTTCGGCTTGCAAGGACAATGGGATTTATCATTGTAAGAACACAGATACAAACAAATCTGCTTGTGACGTCATGAATCTGGCTAAGAATTTTCTTAGGGCTTTTTTAAGAACACATTTAAATGAAAGATACAGTGCTATGAAGAAGTATTAACCCCTTCCAGATTATTTCCTTTTTTGCATATTTGTATCACTAAATAAATAAAGTACAAAATACAAAATGCAGTCTTAAGGGGAAAAAAGCTGCCCAAACCTGCCTGGACCTGTGTGAAAAAGTTATTTCCCCCTAAACCTAACAACTAGTTGTGACACCCTTGGCAGCAACAACTGCAATCAAGTGTTTGCTATAACTGGCAATAAGTCTTTCACACACATACACACACACATACACACACACACACACACACACACACACTTAATTTAGTTTTTTGTTTAGTTTAGTTTTGTTTTTTTATTGTCATCATTGTCCTGCTGCATAACCTAAGTGTTCTTGAGCTCACAGAAGCACAGAATTCATGGTTCAAAAATGTTAGTTTTATGTTATATGTAATAAGACACATACCTTCCAAAAAGCTAAACCTTTGTATCCACAGAATATTTGTCCAAAAGTCTTAAGCAAATTGTTGTCAAATGACAAGTGTGAGACAGGGTTTTGTGTTCTTTTTGGTCAGCAGAGGCTTTCGCCTTGGAACTCCTAACTTTTTTAATACATAACATGTTATGTAACATAACTTTTTTACATAGGGACAGGCAAGTTTGGCAGCTTTTTTCCCTTAATAAATTACAT